>WBMY01013524.1:1190290-1305025 GCA_013397315.1 Donacobius atricapilla | reverse complement strand
GGTGTGACTAAATACAAAAAAAAAAAAAAAAAAAAACAAAAACCCCCTACAAAACAACAAACCAAAATTCAACCCCAAGGATTTGGTGTTTCTTTAGGATTTTTGCAGTCTTTTGGATAAGGCTGACACAGAGCTGGTGAAGGTGATGCTTGTAAACCCATTAAACCCTCCCAACGGGGTACTACTGCACAGTTCACCTTCACCTGGTAGTCCACTACCCTCACACTCATTTAATTTTATTTGTTTAAAGGGTTTCCGAATTTCAGCAGTTGATTATCCTCAAGTAATGTGCCTGTCATGACTGAATACCAGAGACATTTTTCCCTATTTCTTAAAAACATTTTGAATTCTGGATGTGTCATTCATTATGACCACAGTGCTTCCAGACTTCCTGTCACCTGGAAATTTAATAGCATACTCCCCATTCCATCACCTTGATAATTAATGAAAATTCTGATAACACTGTGAGATTTGGGGCAGCCCCTGCAGCATCCACAAGCAGATCCTTATGTATTGTGATTGTTCTGTGGGGCAACAGTCTTTGGATACAGCCACCCTGTCACCCTCCGCTCTACCTATAACAGAGAAAAGTTTAGCAAGAGATTTTCCCTGCTTTGTTTCTGACACTGGTGAGTGAAGCAGCTTTGAAGGTCTTGCTTTGAGATCGATGATAGCTACTGTTTTTACCTCCAGAAGGTTTGTTACCTGCTGTAGAGATAAAATACATTTCTTTGCCATGCTTTCCTCTTAACAAATCTACTGCTGGCTGCATCTCATCTCCTTGTTATCTTCCTGATTCTGACAAATGGTTTGATTTGTTTCTGCAGGAACTGGAGTTAATCCGATTGATTTATAAATCTCCCAGCTACTCCTTTTTTCTCTCTTTTAAGAACTGCACTATGCTGATATTTTTTCGGTCTTTCAGTAGCTTATCCCTCCTCTGTAGGATCACAAAGATGAATGCTAATAGTTCTTTGATAGCTTCCACCAGCTCTTTTGGCAGCCTCGATGGTGTTTGTCAGGCTCTGTCTGTCTGAAAGTTTGCTTGTTTCATTACCAAGCATTTATTTGCAAAATAATGTTTTAAATAAAGGTTCATTCAGAAAGACCACTGAAATTGCAGGGCTTTCCTCTGTAGATCGTTTTCCTGTGTTCATTGTTGACATTTTCTTTGGCCTTCCTTCTCTTCCTGATGTTACTTGAGAGTGATTCCTTATTCTTTGCATCTTTTACAGCTCTTTGTCTTATATCTTTCTCACTCTTTATGAATTGTCTATAACATTAACTACTTAAAATAATTTGTCTAAGGGAAAAAAGAAAACACTCTCTTGAAAAGTCTCTACACGCTTTTCAAGCCTTCCTTAGACTTTCCTCAGTTGTCCTCATGCCACACTTATTTATGTGAAGCTGCTATTCTTTCTGCCACACCATACTTTCTGATCATTATCCATGGTCTGTCTTCTCTGTTCTTCTCCTTCCCTTCAGCCAAAAGTCATGGGCAACTGCTTTCTGCTGGCTGCCAGACTTAGTGACTTTAGTGCCCAAAAAAATGACAGAAGTTAGTGCTTGGACTTTTCTAAAAACACCTCCTTGCTCTTACTTTGGCAGAATCTGTCCCCTAAACTGAAATTGAATTTATGAGAATGTTGATGCCTGTAAAACCACATTCTCTAATGGTTTTACTGCTTTTTGAAAAAAAAAAAAAAAATTCACCATGATCTAATTGTATTATTGGAAATGATTGGAGCACTATAATATATGGAGGAGACGTTCTGTGGTCTCCAAGAAACATTTTATTCAGCCAAAAAGACCATCTAACGCTTACAGGAAAGATATTTTGAAGAGCTTTTTTTAATTAAAGGGAGTGGGAAAGAGTCATGAGAAGACTTCACTCTGGGGTGCATTCAAGAGAGAGATTTGGGCTACAGGGATGGAAACTGCTTCTTGCAAGGCAAAAAAAGTATATTTAAAGGTCAGGAAACAATTTGTGGTTCAAGAGCAAAAGCTTCAGAAAGCTCTTAATTCCAGATGTAATTACCCTCTGTGAAGCAGGGCATTAGCACTCCATGTTGCCCTAATTAGTTTACCAGACCACATATTCCAGGTGAATCGTGCTTGCAATTGGCCTGGTGCTTGTTTGTGATTAACAAGCATTCAGATGAAAAATTGAATGCCATGTGAGCACTACTCCAAGCTCAGTAAATGTCAGACAGTCGAGATAATCGGGAACCAGCAGCAGCAAAAAACCACAAAAAAAAAAAGCATGAGCTGTTCGTAAGAGGAGCCTTCTAGAATTCCTGGCCTAAAATAAGAGGGTATGGAAACAGAGACAGTCTAGTGAGGAGCTGTAACTTAAAATATTAATACTGACAAAGAACAGAAGAACAACTCCACTTACTTTATCTCAAGCCATTAGCTTTGATTTAGTGCAGCCAGGGAAGCCTTTCCGTACTTTCCGTGCTATCTTCACACTCCAGCTTAATAGCATTTGTTTAAATGAGGAGTGGTCCCTCAAGCAATATTTCTCTTTAAGAGGCAGGTCCCGCTCAGAGTAATAAGTAAACTGGGAACAATATATTTTAAAAGAAGAAATAGATTCTGCCAGCTCAATTTAAGGAAATATTTATTACACATAATTTCTCAACTGTTTTCTGAGTAAGCAATATAAAATGATCCTTATGAACAGCAAAATGGAAGGAAGAAAAGAGTGTGTATCATTATGGGGGGTTTAATCTTCTGTGTGTCTGCCTGTTCTGAATGAAGTCTTTACTTACATGAACTAATGGCATCTACCCTGGATGTTCCAGAAATTTTAGTCCCCAGATGACCTTGTTTTTAACACTACCATGCACCTACATCCTCCCTTTCGTGTTTTGCTTTCTAATAAATGACAACAAGCTCGGTGACTTTAAGGGAAGGAAAGAGGTGCTAATCTTGTCTTGTCTTGTCCATGACCAAATATTTTCCATCCCACTGAGCTACAGGTGTGATGACACTTGGCAGAGTGGGAATGGAGTTGTTCTGTTTTGTGCTTGCATGGCTGCCTTGGTCCCAAGTGAGAGTGTCTGTTTGCTGTGACTTATTAAAACCCACATCACCAGCTCCTTGTAGTTCATAGTTTCTTGTGAGTTTTCTGCAGTTTGCCTCCTCTGAGAAGCAAACAGGCCAAGTGTGATACATGGGCTTAAAACATGTGCATCATGTAAAAGTAGCATAGTTCAACAACCTCAGAATAACTGCTTTTTTTTTTCTTCTTTATATAAACATATTAAATTGATATTGAGTTTCCAGGGCATCATTTTAGCTGTAGCTAAAAATACAATCAGTGCACCATATTTTGACAGTTTTAACTCAGTGAAGTTATTTATATGCAAAATGTTTCCCGCTGAGTGTCACAAATAATAATTTAGTTTAGAATGTGGCACCCCACAGATCCAAAAAGCTCTGCTGTGTAAGGAAGATGCTGCTCCGTCCCCTTTTTCAAATGTTCTGGTATCTTGCTTTCCTGTCATTGCGAGCCTGGTAATCCCTCTGCAGATTCAGACACAGATATTTTACAACTGCCTTACTAAATTAGTTAAGTGCTTCCTTTCTTTTACCTCCACGGGATTATGACAGAGTGCTCTACCTCTTGTTTCTTTTTGCATTACTTTCATTACTCACAGGAACGTCATTCAACTGATCAACACAGTTTGTTAGAAATCTATGCAATTTTTTAAAATCCAGTTACATATGGTTTAAATGATATTCTTTTTGTTAATGTAATCAGATATCATGTTTGCTTTGCTTGCTGGAGAGTGGTTGCTCATCACAGGGCTGATGGCTCCAAGTTGTTGCAGTTGCCATTTTTTATTTCCTGTGACTTGCTCATATTTTTTATTTCTCTTTTATGGGAAGACTTTTCAGTGAGTTTATATTTCTTAGTTCTTTGTCTAAGAACTTATGCAAATTGGACAAGGATGGGCGACAACTGGTCCCATACTGGGAGTATACTAGAGAGTGCTATGAGAAGTTAATACCTGAACCTAGAAAGCTACAATTCCCCTCAATATGCAATGGGACAGAGTCTGTGTCTGGGAGGACAATGGGAAAATCACTGGTCACTCACCTTTCACTGTTGACAGGGATGCAGCAGGTAGGAAAGAGTGGATGGTCCTTTCAGTGCCCCCGTAAATCACAAATAGATTTGGACACCGGCCCTGTTCCTCAAGACGTTTTTGGTTCAGTTCTTACTGATCAGTCTGATACTTCCAAAGGGTGCCAGAGAGAGCAACAAAGCTGCAGGACGCAGCTCCAGGGAGTGGCTGCTGGAAAGAAGGATTTGTTCACATCACTGCTGCCCATCTGGAGTCCTGGCTGCCTGCAGGAGCTCTGCTCCTGGCGAGGGGCTGAACGGAGAGAGGACAATAAGTGACAGGAATTGGTCACACGTGGTGATGACAGCAGCCCCATGTTACTTCATTGTCTTCTTAGGCCAAATAGTATGTTTGTCAGAGAGGCTGGGATGAGGATATTAACAAATACTTGATGAAGGATTAAGGAATCGCTCCAGAAAGGGGGTCTAAGGGTAGATTTCGCCTTCCTCCTTCCTCTTGCAAAAAGTGCTACTCCTAGGAAGAGCAGCACTAAAGCCATTCAAGTAACGAAATAGGAAGTTGTGCAAATAAGGGAGTACTCTTTTGAGGGTTATTTGAAGCATTTTATGTGTATCTAACAAGCATCAAACCAAAAATGAAAGGGAAAAAACTCAAGTATGTTCACATGGATGGCCCCTGGGGCTGCAGAGGAACTGCAATCTGGTCATGCTACAAATACAAACCAGAAAACATACCCTGTGCCTAATGATCCCATGATCCAAGATGAATGAGGATAAAGCGGGTAGCAGGTGCACTGCTGCTGAGCCACGGTGGCTTCCTGGTTGGTTGGAGGTTCAGGGTGTGTTGTAGCATGGGGATTTCAGGAAGGATTTGGAGGAAGGCAATGACGTGGGTTTGCAAATGCATATGGGTGTATATTTCAAATTAGTCCTTGGAAATCAAGAATTGAATTTTGCACTCCTCAGCTCACTGCTACTTCCCTCCATAGTATTGAGCTTTCCAAGGTAAAGTAGAGGCTGAATTTGATTGTAATGGTGTTTGACACAATTCATCATTACTCAGACGATACCATAACTTGGGGAAGTTCAGTGAGTAGCCAGAGCTTGACAGCACCAGCAGTACTTATGTGAGGTGTGGGTAAACCTGTGTTTATCTTTTAACTTCCCAACCATTCGCTGCAAAATGACTTCATATCCTTTACAGGGTTAGTGTTGGTTGGGACTTCATAATTACCTGCTTCTCTCTCTCTCTCTCTCTCTTTTTTTTTTTTTTTTTTTTNTTTTTTTTTTTTGTAGAAATAACAAAAACTCAGAATAAAAAATTTGGGACTGAATAGTGCAGTTTTCAACCAAAAGCTCCTGGTCAGGATCTAAAAATAGCTACTTGCAAGGGCCCTGGGGGTGCTCTGGGATTTCAGTCTGAATCCTTGTGGACTGAGATTCATCACTGTCTTTTCCTGCTGGACAACTATGTGAGTTTACATCTGAGAGTCTGTGACCATGGTGCAAGAAGGAAAGTTAATGCTAGCTCAGAGAAGGGGAGGTGGATACTGAAGGTTTATTTCTATATGCAAACCTTTTGGTTGTGACCCAAAAGTGTTGCAATGGAAAATGATTGTCCACTTTTTAATCATGTTCCTTTTTATTGTGAAGGGAACACCAAGTGTACCATATACAAAGTTTTCTGTGATAAAAGATGTAATTAGAAAGTCAGACTTAATTAATTATGAGGACTTCAGGCTGGATCAGAAATTGATATACCTTGCAAATGAGAACGAATTAATAGGAGTGCAATTATTGCAGGAGGACCCTTGGTATTAGACACTGTTTGGGTGTCACCCCATCCTGTTGTTTAGAAGAATGCATTCCAAAAGCATTTTGGCAATGGAAAGGAGTGCAGTTCAGTGAAAAAGCGAGACAGATGAGAAAGGAAGAGGTTTCTGAACATAGTGGATTTAAATAGTATACCATAATGTGCCAGTAGCAGTCAGATTTTAACACTGAATATAATAGCAATATGGCTGCTCTGTCAGAGCCGTTTTTATATTAAGAGTTTTCAGGTTTTTTGAGAGGTACAGATCACAATTAAAGTGTTCAATTCCCATTTGAGTCCCTTTGAGCTTTGTTTCTCATCACACACAGTAGTGGGAATGAATTAGATGTCATCCCTCCTCATGCCTGTGTGGGCCCACAGAGCCGTGTGGAAAAAGCTGCTTAAACTTGTTTGCTGCTGCTGTCCCATGGAACATGATAGTTGAAATGTGGGTATGGGAAGTGTGACACAGAAAATCTGGTACTATCACAGCAAGGCTCCTCTTAAAATAGTTGTCAGATCAGGGGATGGAAGGGACATTCATCTGAAGTAAAATGCTGCAGATCACTTTGTGCTTTCTGGAAAAGGAGAAATAGGACTTGGTATTAACAGGCCAACTACCTTGATCAGGCTCTTCATATACTTTGGTCAGTTTCTAGTCTTGCACTTCTCCAAATTCCTGGTGCAAATTATTCCATGACATAAAGAAAATAATTCTCAAAAATGCCCTATTTCTTTTCCAGGTGAAAATAAAATCCTGACACTCTGGGATTTTGACCAAAGCTTGGCACAAATTTTAAAGTGACAAAATGTTCACTACAAAATACTAATTGATAGAATCAGCAGCTTAGGAACAAGACACAGTTTAGAACCAGAATGTAATGGGATCAGAGGGGAGAAGTTAATGTCCTGTGGTTTGAACATCAGGCATCCTTGATCACTGGATAAATGAATGGACGGAGTGGATGGTATCTTAAAATCTATTGCATGAGCAGTGCCCCAAAGCATCTATTGCCCTGCCTCAATAATGGACAAAAATGGATTCTTGGACCCCAGGATAGGGACAGGAATCGATTTAGAAGCACGGAAAACAGACAAACACACACAGACCTGCTGTGTTGTCTTTGCCAAAGAGATTTGATCAATAGTGTGATGGTCAATAGCTAAAACTTCCTGCAGGTCATGGTTAGGCAGCTTGGCTTCTCAGCAGAAGCGGAATTGGAAAACCCAGCACAATCTGTGCTTCACTGGAGGAAGTAGTCAGAAGTCAAAACCAAGCACCTTAAGACCCAGGACTGCTTGTGTTTGTTCCTCACAGAGAGAGAATATAACCTAAAAGCCATCCAAATAGACAGCTTTGAAGGATAGTTTGTGTTTATCTGTGCTAATCTACTTCACTGGAAAAAAAAAAAAGGTTTAAATGAGAGTTTTGGCAGAAGGACCTTTTTAAAAATGCATCCTGGGAGAGAGAGAGTGTTAGAGAGTCGCCCTGCACGATGTGGGTGTAGGAACCATCTTGCCTAATGCTGCTTCTCACACTGGACAGAGGGGAGACTTGGGGTGCACAGGGCACGCTGCAGAGTCTGTGGTGGTGGGAGAGCAAGGGAGAAGTTGGGTTTAACCTTCAGCTGTGCCCATTTGCATTGGCCAGGCAGACTGGTAGGAGGGAAATCTCCTATGTTCAGACAGGAGGAGAGGCAGTCAAACCTCTGGTTTGAGCACAAGGCAGCAATGTTAGGTCAGTGCATCTCCTGAAATAATTAAGTACCACTGCTGTCATCCCTACTCAGATATTATGTAATGGTCCCATGTGCTGAGAAAACACTCACTGGAATTAACAATGCTGAACATTATTTAATGTGATGAGTGTGTCAGGCAAATCTACTCTTCCAAAATAATAAATCACATGACATTTAGCTAACTTTTTCTTGGCAAGAAGCCATCAAGGTTCAGCCTTTCATGGTGTATGAGTTGCTTTTGAAGGGTTTTTGCATTAGGAAGAGTGGGCCTACAAATGAGGTGCAATGCAATTCTGCATTTAGTGTATTTTATGATAGGGAGATTAAATGTATCTAGAGCACAAAGCAACTGACCTTGGGTTTTATCTGCACTTCATCTATGGTTTTTGCTCTCTTCAGACTTCCCTCAGTTTTTCCTCAGTGCCCACCTGCAACTCCATTTCTGAAGAATGGGAGAATTTTCTGATCTACTGGGTAGGGAATGTTTTTTATTTTGATCTACATGGTAAGGGATGGAATGGTTGCTTTTCCCCCACATAGTGCTCGGTGTGTAATGGCACACTTGTGCTCAGGTTGGGCATATGAAATGAAAAAAGGGCAGCCAGGACAGGGCAACACCACCCTGGCACAGTAGAAATGCAGCCATATTCCTGCTGTATTTTGTGTTTGGTTAAATATCAGATGTGTTATGGGGTTTGTCACTCTTTTCCAGATGGTCCTACTAAAAGAAAAAACAATATCTGATGCATGAATAACATTAAGTGGGATATCAGGAGAGATCTCCCTAAGCTCTTTATAAATATTTGGGTGTTAAAAACATGCCAGAGAACATCTTCAGTAAATTTTTGCAGGGAGAAATTAAATGTTAAAAGCATGCAAGCAAGAAGAGCACCAAGGACTTCTTTAGGGTATGTGCTTGCCACAGACGTGGCTGAAAGTCACTGCTATAATTGTTATTCAGCACAGAAATTGAAAATGTCCTTGGGCTGCAAGTAGTTTGACCGGCAGAGGAAACCATATCTCACTGTGATGTGCTGAGTGTTCACTGGGCGAAAGGCAGGAAGGAGTGGGGCACTCCAGTGACTGTCACTGTCACCTTCCTGGCCTGCTAACGCAACTAAGAATCAGAGTTCCTTTAATTCTCAGTTAAAGAATCACTGACATTGGTCTAAAAACTTTTCTGAACAAACGTCATAGGCTGAACTGTTGACATCAAAGTTTAAAACTCCCGTGTGCTGTTGGAAGTGCCTCCAGCTGGCTACTGATGAATTTGGTCCTGTGTTTATTGTTTCTAATGACACAAGCATTTTTCCCCTGATGCAGAGACCTCAATTTCAGATACATCATTTCCACAATAATTACTGATAAATCATCTTCTCTGCATTTCCCTGACAGACATGATGTTGTATTTTTACTCTCAAGTTGTTCTGTTTCAGTCAACTTGACTGAAATAGCCTTTTAATACTAAAAGCAAAAAAAAAAAGAAACCAAACCCCCCAAACATTTTAAAGAATGTTTTATGAGAAGTCCAACACACAGATGAGAAAACCCAGCATTAAGGACATACATGAACCTTCAGGTCAACTTCTTGCTTGTGCTCTCTCTGGTCACTGATAAATTATGATTTCCTGCCTTCTTCCCTTGTTCTCATATCATCCTAGGGGGATTTACACATTGTTTTTTCCACTCCTGACATAATGCATGTGGCCTTGAAAAGCTACCTTTTAATAACCATCCAAGTGCTGCATTGAACAAAGTTTCACTTCCTCACTGCATTTCTCTAGGGCTTTCGTTATGTTTTCCAGGGCTCCTATAGGTATGGATGAACTCACCTTCCCATAACAGTTTCCAGAGTAGCAGGTGACGTTCCTGCTTTACACTGGGGAAACGGGAGCCCAGAAAGGTCAAGTCAAAAATTCTCAACTTGCAGAAAATGTCACCCAGTCTGAGGTTTCTAGACCAAAATGTACAGGGTTGTTTCTTCTTCTTTTTCTCCTTTTTTTCTTTAAAAGGCATCTTAGCATTTAAAGCACAGCTATAATTGATCTCAGCTGCAGCTGATGACATTCAGCAAGTCCTGCCAATCCAACTGCAAGTGCCCAAACCCAGGCAGCTGGAAACCAGGAGTGTTCCCATGTGAGAGGAGTCCTTGCCAAATATTGTGAATGAGTTCTGGGTCAGAGGAGGAGCAGATTTCCATTCTCAGGGGTGACACTTCAGGGATGAGCTCTGAGGCAGAAATTTTTCCTTCTGATGTTCTCTTCACTCAATTGTGTCCAGCAGTTAGAGACAATGCAGGTTTTCCATGTGGGTAAAATGTTACGTAACATTTACTTAAACTTTGAAACTATTAATCTGGGGGGTTGTTTTTAAAGTATTGGTTTTTTCTTTATTGATTTTCAAATGCTTTGGGATTTGAATTTATGGGATTTGTAAATGTAGGTACAAAACATTTCTGAATTTCTGTCTTCATGGCATGAAAGAAAATTTGTTCATTGTATTATATGCTGGAGTAAAAGCATCTTTAGCAGTATCAGTCTATTAATTCTCTTCATAAAATTAATCAAAGTTGTTCCAGATAGGCTTATTTCTCAGTTTCCCCAGAGATTTCCTGTTCATTCCTCTGTGCTGTCACAGGTCATATTAAAAATCAAAAGCAAACTCCAAAGCATAGGGAGGCACAAGTCACAGAGTTGTAGCAATAATTAAACTTCATTTCAGATGGGGAAGGAGACAAACACAGCCATGCAAAAACCCACCCCTTTCTACATAATAGAAAAATTAGGGAAAATCTTTAGGTTGTGTTTCTCAAAGGTTATTTTAAAAGGCTGGGATCCATTAGTTTTGAATTTTCAAAATCCTGGATGTGACTTAGCCATGTCCCGTAATTTAAATGATAATAGATGTTCTGGGCAAGTCTAGTAAACCAAGAATGCATTGGGCTGTGCACACACATGGGGGTAGTACATGTGCATATATATTTGCCATTATTGATTTTTTTATTGATTTTCTTTTCTCTGATGATTTAGCAATAACTAAATCCAGCAGAAATGTGGATGAAAATAATTATTGCAAGAAGTACGGTGTGCTGGAATTTTAAAATCTTTATTATCAGACAAAATCTCAGAACATTGTTCTCCCAGATGGGAATGGAAAGGCACAAGGAGAAATTCATTGCTGAGGGACAAAACTGTATTCAGCACTTGCTTGTGCTGGTCCTTGAACCACTGATTCCCCACTTGACCAGCCAGGTCAGCATGTGGCATCTTTGCAACATGTAGGACTGTTTTGGAATAAAGGAGCACAGGATTTGTTAGATTTTAAAGCTCAATGATTTTTTTT
Source organism: Donacobius atricapilla (assembly GCA_013397315.1). Lineage (NCBI taxonomy): Eukaryota > Metazoa > Chordata > Aves > Passeriformes > Mimidae > Donacobius > Donacobius atricapilla. The sequence continues at coordinate 1,294,035 of WBMY01013524.1, read as the reverse complement.
AATTAGCAGTAAAGCAGTAAGGCGCTTAAGATGCAAACTCTAACAATAAATGGGATTTGCTCTGTATTTATAGCTAGTGAATAAAGATTGCACAAAGGTGGTAACTTTTAATTTTGCATTAACTCAGCTTGGCTCTGCAGTAGGTGCTGAGTAGTGTTACGAGAAATGAATCAATTGCTGTCTGTGCTTTGCAGTGGTTGTCCCCAGTGAAATAATCTAAACCTGTCAGATGGTGACAGCTTGCTCTACCTTCACAAATAACACCATTTTTGAGAAATCAAGGACTGCTGATATTGCTGTAATAGATCTAAAAGTGCATACTGATGTGATCTGCCACTTCTGCAAGATGGAATTTGAAGCCGCTAATACACAGAATATTTCTGCTGCTTCAGCCTCTCATCTCAGAAATGTGGATTGGATCTTTGAAAGAGTTCAGCAGTAAACAAATCTCCATCTTGTCTAGTTCTGATACGTGGATCATAATACATGAAAAACTGATAAGAAAAAAAAGCCTCCCATACCATAAAAGCTACGACAAGCTTAAGAAACTGCCTGGAGAACATCCCTTGAGTATCCCAAATATGTGGTACTGAAATGTGGCATCCACCAACTCTGTTACAGCTTGTGCAAAAAAAAGCAAAGATATTGGTGCACTTCTCATCTCCCAGAGCTCTAAAGAGGTTTCCAGAGCACTCATCCATAATCCTTTGTGTTTGACTAGAGCTTGGCAAATGTGAGGCGTTTTCAGTGTTTTGGCCAATATGTAAGCTGAAGGGGGAAAATCTGAATTGTAATCCAAGCATGATGGCTGTTACTGATTTACTGATGGTTTTCAGTTTTGCAATGGATGAAGAAGCAGTGATCAGACTTGGAAAGACTTTATTTTGGTTAACCAGAAACCAGTTGTTCAATGCAAATTGAAATACTTCCATTTCATGGAAATTAGTTTGACTTTATCTAAACACAGGCACAAAAAAAAAAAGGCATTGAAAAAAGAAAATGCCTTAAAATGTTAAAAATGAAAAGCTAAAAAATCTGATTTTGAAGTATTCTGAAAATAATCCACTCTTACTGATTTTTTTTTTTTTTCATTTTGACTGGATTTTATAATTAGTTTTAGCTGGCAGCGTTGAATAATCATTTGGGGATGAATTTACTTTTAATCAAGAGGTTGTCTGCCCACCTTCACCTTGAAGAGTTCATTCAGAGCTGGTGGGAGAAGGGCAAGGGCTGCTGTTACTGTGCTGTTCAAAGAAGGATCATAGAGCCTTTAGTGTCTTGTGGCTTTTGAGATCTTAATCAAAAATGAGTGAATGAGATTCAAGCTTCATTTCCAGCCACAACAAAATAAACATTGATCAGCTTTAAGAGAGCATCGCTGTCAAAATGAGACTGAAAGATTTGTGAAAATTCTTTCCTAAATTGTTCATTCATGTTATTTGTTCTTTTTTCCTGTGTGGCTTGAGGACAGCTGTAAATCTAAGTAAACAGCATCTAGCTGTGTGTGGCTCGGCTCTAAATATAGTGCAATGGAAAGAGAAGTTTAATTTCTCCATAAGATCTCTTGAGACTCGATGTATTTTTGAAACACCATTGGCTGCCCTGACACTGTGACAGCAGCCAGTTGTTTAGGAGGAGATTTGCTAGCTGGAAATGGTGCAGTTGACCTTGGTGCTGTTGTACTTTCAGAAGGAAAGGGTGGTCAGAAGTTAAAGTAATGCCTGACAGAGGAAGCAAAGGCACTTCATTAGGCTAAAATTTCAGCTTTTCTGATGAAGAAGTAGTGCTTAAGTGAGTGATCTGCAAGGAGCAGGTAAATAGTGAGCACAATGAGGCTGCATAGGAGCACACACCTGGGCATTGCAGTTGACATTTCTTGCCTTAGCACAGCATCATGAGGCTCAGCAAGGCTGCACAATCCACAGTGCCCGTGGCGCATGGGGCAGGATGAGAGGCTTTTTCCTGGAGAATTCTTAATCTCCAGTGGTAGGCAGACAGGTAGGTGGGGTTTTTGTATTTGTCTTTGCATTTCATCAGGAGCTTTACCACAAAGGGTAAAACAACCTGCCCAGATTAAAAAGGGGGCTGAGCTGGGAAATGACCAGATTTGTTGAGATTCACTTCATTGCTTTTTTTTGCCATGAGATAGTTTATCTTCCACTTTGACTTCTGCTGTGCATTTAATCAGGTAATGAGTGAATATCTTACTTTGGAAATCCAAACTAGTAATGGACATAAAATTTGTGGTAAATGGTAAGATGCAATAGGACAAGCCACATCTTCCCTAATGACACCATAATGAACTGAATTTAAAATGAAATCCCATCATGAACAGTCACAGCCCATTAGGCAATGAAATTTCTTGTTAAAGTGACTTTTCAAAAGTACTTTGCAAAAGGTGAAAATGAAACAAAATTACAAATATTGTTGCAAGCCACTTGCGCCAGATCCTGGTAATGTTTTGGGGTAAACCCCCATGAGCTTCAAGTGAGTATTTTGCTTATTCAAGGACATAAACTCTATAAGCACTGACTGCAGATTACGTGCCACAGAAATCACTTCAGCAAGATTTAACAGCTAATATCACCAATTTATGGTCTAAAATAGTGTACCCATTGAGAACAGATGGAAAAAGAAGCAAAAAAGAGGGGGGTTAATTTCTTTGCTTTTGGTGATTGCTGTTTTACATGGATCGTGCAGAACAGGGACAAATCACAAAGTCCCTTGATTTTTAAGCACCACATGCTTTGAAGAAAACCTTTGAGGAACAGCAAGTGGAACATTTCCCAAAAACAACCAAAAGGAGGTGCAGGGAATGGAAATGATTGCGGAGGTGCTTGTTTTTGTTGGTAAATGTTCCAGAATAACCTTTTTATAGATGCAAGTACTATTGTCATTGTCATCTTCAAAGCAAATTAAACAAAGCTTTCTCATCAGCAATGATTTTTGTGAACAGGAGGTGGCATGAAAATTTAAATTGCAAAAATATAGCAATAGTAAAGGTCCAACTCTCGTGGAGGAACAGCAGGGTGTATGTTCCTGTTGTTCATCAGGCCCATTGGCATCCTCCAGCTGAAGGTATGTAAAAACTGACACCATAAACTCCTAAATCAAATACTTTAAGAATTTTTACATTTCCTATTTTCTTTATTTACAATCAGGTTATTCCATAATATTCTGATCTCCTCTATACTAGGTATTAACCATGAGATAAATAGATTTCTATATCCTTTTAAAAGTTTGGGGTTTTTTTTTTTAAGTAAAAGGATCACTGCAAGTGCACATTTATTGTTCTAGCAGTATTAACAAAATATCAGATATACAAAGAGTGCATTATACTATTGTAGAAATCAGGAGGTTTGGTGGTTTTTGTTTTGCTTTGTTTTGTTTTTTTGTTTGTTTGGGGTTTTTTGGGTTTAGTTTTTTTTTTTTTTTTTTGGTCTTTTTGAGCATCTGTTCTATAGTAATTACCATGCTTGGGTAATTCATCTAATGATTACAGGGCTGGTGGTAGAGGAAGCTGTAAAGCAGCAAGTAAACACAGGCTTACGTAGCTTTAAAGAAGGCAAAAGAAGAAAATATCCTATTCTGAATGATTCACAATTCTGGATACCATCAGGCTGCGCTTCTGAAAGAGCTGCAGGCTTAGCTGCTGTCATTGTTCCCAGCTGGAGCTCTCATACCAGCTCCTTTTGAAATCTGACCATTAGAGCTTGTTTTGATACATCCTTGAGTGCAAGCATAAAAGCTGAAGTAAATTGTTTCATCAATACTGGTTTATAATTTTAGTCCAAAGCTGTCTAGGGTGCTTGCATGCAGGAAGTAGCTCTGAACAGAAGGTAATTGTGTCTCTTATTCAATGTATCTGCTGTTTAGAATTGATATTTGGGGAAGGAAAAGAGAAATGGAGAAGATACTGTCTAGAAGACTTACGCACCTTTAAAAAATTGGTTAAATTTTAACTCTGTTCATTTGGACTGAGATAAAATGGGGCAGATATGTTTATTCTCATTTTACTGTGATGAAAATAGACCTTGATTAAGGTGTCACTTTCCATGCTAATCTGCTGCTTTTACTTTTGTTGTTTTTGGCTTACAGCAAAGAGAATTGGGGCTTTCGTGTTTGTGTCAACAACTAATGTGGGCTTATAGCCAAAAAATCTCTTTGCTGGTCCACCAAAACATTTGTCAATAAATTTGTCAAATGCACAGTTGTTTTGAACCTGAATCCAGTTATTCACCTGCTATAGGAATTGTTATGGAGCGGTGAAATAACAAATTGTTCTTTCATTTGCTTCCCTAGATGGTTAAGCAAAAAAAATACTGGATTCCCCTTTGAGCAGATCATAGGAAATAATAATCTGGAACTGAAATAAAGCTCCCCAGTAGGGCAAAGGATACAGCACTGACGTGATAATAAAAATACCCTAAGCATACTAAACAAAAGCAAGCTCTGCTTTGGCAGGAGGCCTAGGAAGAGTGAACTAAACTAGATCAGAGTTGGCTAAAAGACCAAATGGAGTCAGCAATATTTAGCATAAATAAAATGTCAACCTTGGAGCTTTTAAATCTCTGCCTGTCCTTTGAGCATCTTCCTGCTCACAGGTTGAATTTCATCAAGAAGCAGTGAGCTTATTTAACAAAGAGCAAAAAGGCAAATAAAGCCTTAAAAGCATTTTAAACTGGTGAAATTTTAGTTGCAATGTTGTGAGTTAAGTGGAGGGAAATGAAGGAGGGAACCACACAGGCATTCTCAAATGGCAAAGTTGTACACAAAAGGAAAATAAGTCAAAATTAAGAGGCAATCTCCATTCTATTTCTACAAGTAGTCCCTTGTATAACATTAAGCATAAGAGGCTGAAGCTCAGACTGGCATCCTCAGAAGAAGCAATTTGTACAGGGTGAGTCCCAGTGCACTTCAGCCACGCTTCATTCATTAAACATAACCCAGAGGTAGCAGCACAGCTCTGTGTGCATACGTGCATGTTTTGCACTAATGCCTCAATGACTGCAGACCTCTGCTGGAGGGAGCAGGCAGGAGAAATGTCCCTCAATAACAGACCAGCCGACATACCAGGTAGAGACAGCACGGTCATGTCAGAGCAGTTCCTTGGAAGTTTCCCTCCCTTGTATGCAGCCATTTGGGATGCAGAAAGAAATGTTTATGGATGATGTTCATGACTGTGTTCTCCAAGAGTTGTACCCCTGGCCGAGGGTGCAGGGACAAGGATTGCAGGTGGGAAGGGAGGAGTTTTCCTCCGGGGTGTGAGACTCAGTCACCCAGGCTGGCAGGGTATGGGGGGAGCACTGCACACATCTCATTGTGCTTGGTGGAATGGGAGTGGGAAGTGAAGCTCACAGGAGAGAAATTGGAAATGCATTGAATTGAGTAGAAACTGGATTGAGGAGGAATAACTGCTGGATTTGTGAGAGAGCATTTTGGAAGGAATGGGTTTTGTGTGTGGAGCTAACTAATTGATAATATTTTGTATCTGAAAGCATGTAGAGTTGGCTTTTGAAAACAGAGAAGAAATGTCAGTGCAGTCTAAGCTACTATTTGGGCTGCAGTATCTGCAGGGGTGAGATGGGGTCCTATAAGCGGGATAAGTGAAGGAGAAATTAGCAGGCCAGCCAGAAATGATTTAGGCTCCTGCCTCATCCCTTACTCTGCAGTAAGTAGTGCAGGGACTATTGTTTCCCTTATTTCCAGCTGCAGAAAACCCAATAGGCAGCAAAATTTCAGTGAAGACATGATGACAACTCAGGAAAGAGTTCACAATAGAAATAGCAAAGCAACCTTAGCTTCAGCACATGTTTTTGTGCCCATAATAGATATCTGCTATTTTATTTTAGCTACATTAATGAAAAATAGTGTCTCAATTTTATTTTTCATCTACTTTCTAAAAGAAACAGTAGATATGTGATTGTTGGGTCCTTTTTCTCTCCAGTTACCAGCTGGGAACTTTTGAAATAGAAGGTAAACTGTGTTCCCACTATCTTATCTTTGCAAAAAGATTGTGATCAGATTGAGAAGGAGAGACCCAGACTAGCCCCCTGGGAAAAGGCAGGCTGAACTCCAGCGCTGCACACTTGTCCGGTGGGAGCTGTTTGCTGGGCAGTGTGTTTGCCCCCAGCCTGGCTTCTGCAGACATTGCTGCTCGCCTGCAGAGTTCAGCCCTGGGACAAAGGAGGAGTGAGAGGAAGGAGAGGGGGATAATGGTGCTGCTGACAGGGAGTGCGGGGTCAGAGGAGAAAAGACCCAAATCTATAAAGCACCAGGTTTAGGGGTTCTGCTGCGTGAGGAGCATCTTGTTTGCCTGAGGAATAACACCCCAGAGTAAACCTGTGTCTGTTTCTCCCATGGGGTGGGTGAAAGCAGAGCAGCGTCCTTTGGATCTCACCAGAACCCAGCACAGTGTTACAGATCCAACTCTGCACTTGCACCAAGGTTTTTCAGGTTAGTACACCTAAACATGATCAAAGCTGAGGGGCTTGAGTTGGCTTCAATTTAAGCCTTAGCTCCTATTTTGGCACGTAATGACCTCCCTTCTTTTAGCAGGTGAATGTCCAAATTAGTAGAATCACAGAACTGTGGAATAGCTTGTGCTAGTAGGGACCTTAAATCCTGTCTCATCCCAACCTCCTGCCGTGGGCAGGGACACCTCCCACCAGACCAGGCTGCTCCAAGCCCTGTCCAACCTGGCCTTGAGCACTTCCAGAGATGGGGCAGCCACAGCTTCTCTGGGTAACCTATGCCAGGGCCTCAGCAGGTACTAATTCTTCCCAGGTCAGTGGAGATGATCAGCATATTTGAGATGTGGGTCCTCTTTATATTGAAACACAGATCTGACAGGCTGGCGTGGTGACAGTGGCATTTAAAACATGTCCTGTGTGCCCTTCTCAGGCCTCATGCTGATATTTCTCATTTCCCATAGCTGTGCCCTGCCACAGCACTGCACAGGGTGGATACTGGCTCCTCTTTCAGCTTTTGCTCCACAGCTGAACCTGCAGAACTTCGGAATGCTGATCACTGAGCTCCTCTTAACCTTCATGCTGAGGTGTTTGCTTGGAGCTGCTGTAAACCCTGCCTCTGGTGTTGGCAGGAGAAGTTTGGAGCTCTGTGGGGTCAGGCAGGAGCATCCAGCACGGATCTGGCTCCCAGCTGAGCCACTGCCTCTGTCACCAGCCTTTGATGTACCAGAGCAGGGTACATCGTGCTGGGCCCTTGGCAGTGTGAGAGGACGTGAGGTAGGAGGGAACAGTTGGATGTGAATGTGAGGAAACAAACAGAAAAATACACATCACAACTAGGGGTTTAACTGCATTCCCTACTTGTACTCTTTTCCCAACTTTTATGCTTACCTTTCAGCTTTTAGGAAATGCAGAATTTTTACAAGCATGACTGGCATGTTTTTAATCAAATCCTGGTTAACCTGTCCTTCTGGTCTAGTCTGACATGATTTTCTCCAATATTTATCTTCTGGCATATCTCTCCATCTAGTTTTGAACTGCTATAAATTGAATTTCATGTAGTTTCTTCATGAGGTTATTTTACAATATCTGAGGCAGAAAACCTCCCCTTTTTTCCACATCTATACCTAAATTTGACCAAATATTTCTCCATTTCCCCTGTAGCTTAGTGTTCATATTAAGTTATATATTTGTTCAATTCTTCCCATGAAAAGCTTTATTTTTACTTTCTCTTAATGATTCCTTATATATGTATTTAATTTCCATGAAAATGAGTACAACTTTTATCAAAAAGGGCTATTTAATTTCTTTTTGCTAGAACTTATGGAAGAAGGTGAGTGTCTCACATCAGTCCTTTTCTGCTAACTCTGGGTTTTTAACATCAGGATGGAATCCTAGTGAAAAAAATGCCTGTAAATGACTAGGAACAAAAATGTTTACATGCCTGATATTGCCATTATTTATGCAATCTAATTCTACAGTGCTGGGACCACCACTCTATAAATTTCAATTATGCCATTAGCAATAAGTCTTCACTGTGTAATTGGTACACTCACTTTATCTAATGGAGTATTTTCCCTCTAATTGACTTCAAATTTATCATATAAATGTCAAAGCCAAATTTTCCTATAATAACCTATTATCTCTGCTGTTCTAGCTCACTACACTCACAAGAAAGAGAGCAATAATAATCTTTTGGGATAATGAAGGACAGAAGTAATTCATAAAGTGCCAAGAAGAATGACAGCTACCTCTTACCTGTCAAAACCAGAAACTTTTAATATATTCATTTAATTAGACTACTAGTCCCCTTCACATGATATTTTTGTTCTCACTATAATATAAGAATGAATCCATATTTTTCTAGAAATCGAGAATATCTTGTGTTTAGATGGTAGACTTCCTATCAACACATTTTTAGACAAGTATTTCCATTATCAGAGGCTTTCAAATTTCTCTCCTCACTCTGTAAGTGTAATCAATTGCAGCACAAGAAATAGGCTATTACACCATGACACAGAAATGGCAAAGGCACAAAAAAAAAGACTTTTCTATGTGTAAATTAATTTCTGAGAATAAATAGGAGCGGGTGGTGGGAACGATGCAAGTGTGCTCAGCAATCCCATGCATTTTACATAGGATCAGCTAAAACTGCATTACCATATCAAGTTCCAGAATAGAAATTTATAGTTAATTAATTCTGGAAGTCTAGGCTGCTGTACAGAGAGTCATAAGAGTGAACCTGAGATGAGTAATGGAACGGTAAACTTGGATTTCTATATTTTTTAATTTCTCTCTGTTTGAAGACTTTTCAGGGCATTTTCTGTGAGGTGTGTGGGTTTGGTGCTGTTTCTTGTTCCATCCTGAGGCAGAAGGAATGTGTAGTACTGGGGCTGGGTCATAGCCTCGTGAGGCCAAAGAGCTGCTGCACCAGCTGGTTTTGGGAGTGCTGTGCCTCTGTCCATCAGTGACTGAGATCCCTGGGAGGCAGCCACTGGAAAGCAGCCAGCAGTGATGAGTTTGCATCCCTGCCTCCCTTGAAAGGAGGCACCTGAGGGGGTAATTTCCTTCAGCACTCCTTTATAATACCCTCTGAACAATATGTGGATAAAAATCTTTCCAGATTCATTCTTCGGAATGGGTAGGTAAGGTGCGAACCCTCCCTCTTAAGAAATCCAGTTACACTACAGTCATGAATTTTTTCATTTTGCGTGTGTCACACAACATAGAAACTGTCTGAAGTTCAGGTAAGAGGCTAAATTTTAATGCTGAGATTTTGGGTGACGCATCGTCTTGTTCTCTAGAAACCTAATAAAGGTTTTTGTTTATTCACACCACTTCCAGAACAAATCCAAAACACAGCCCCATTCCAGCTACTAGGGAGAAAATTAATAATCCCAGCCAAAACCAGAACAGGTATTCTTCTCTATATCCCATATGGCCATGCTTTACATGGATTTATCTGAGGAGTTGGCGTTTAACCTACATAAACTGAATATTTTCTGCTTCTTCAGCTAACAAAAATGTACCGGTGAAAGCAGTGGGTGTTTAAATTCTTATGTGGAACAGTAGAAGGAGGTAAAGTTCCTGAAGTGAGTTGGAAGCATACAAATACTCACCCTGTGGGTGCAATCTTGACTATATAAATGAAGTATCTGAAAAATAAAGGACTGTAAAACAAATAAAAGAATGAAAAGTCTAAGTGTTGCCCTGTTCCTCAGAAGTGTGCTGCTGGCAGATGATGACATTCCTTCCTAGTGTGAGGAAAATTATTTACCCAGAAAATACAAAGATAAAACCTGCTGTTAGTTTGAGACATAATTGCCCCAGACCCACCTCACTGTTTGCCACTATCCTTTTAAAAAAAAAAATAGTCTAAAAAGAAACCCTTTACATAAAACCACAAATGACAGTCCTCCTGACACAGATAGAGCATAACCTGCCATACCTTATCCTTCCAGCTGTGGATGAAACAAGGCACATTTGTTCAGTTGTAGTTTGGCTGCTCCCCTTGTGTCTCCATGAGCAGCAGGGGTGCTGCTGCCTCACTGACACCCTCCACCAGCAGCCTTTGATAGGGTCACAACCTTCCAGTGACCTTTTTGAGGCTGCAGGGCCAAGCACAAGGGCCATACAGCATAACTGCTGAGCCAATGAATGCTGTCTAGAATTTGCACTCGGAGTTGAAGGTATTTACATGATCGGTGGCATTTTAACCCTTTAAGTTTTGCTATAGCAATCCGTGTAGTGACTTGTATCTTTCAGTGTGTATGGATGCTAGGTTTTTTCTTTTTTTTTTTGGTGGGGGGTTAGCTGTATATAATAACTGTCCCCAAACTTTTTTTTCTCAGCAGGAAATCTCAAGGACTTGCAGGGGTACCATCGCTCTGCTGAAGACTTTGATGGGAATGACAGGCCACCGGATAGTTTTCACACTCCTTTGGCACGTGGGTGTCTGAAAATGTATCTCCAGTGTTTCTAACACCCCAGCAGAATTTATACCCTTACCCATGGGGCTGCCCTGAAATTTAACTGCTCAGGAAAATTAGATATCACTTGGTGGACTGAGATCTTTATGCATTGATTAGTTTGGGCTACCTTGGACCAATAGCTTGTGACCTTTGTGGAGCTTGCACTTAATTTAATCCCATGAAGCCATTGTATCGACTGGAACAAAAAGGACAAAACAGTCTGAATTTCTGTTCATTTGAAAATGTGTTGACAGGAGACTTTTCTATCTAGCAAAGTCTTTTCTCAGTCAGAACTGATGAGAAGCAGATGATACTGCCTTTATTGAACAGATTGCACTATATAATATATATCTTAAACAATTTGGGGTATGTCTTTTAGTGCCAAAAGTGAATATTTATATCCGAAGGAAACACAATTAGTTATTAATATTCATTCTTTTTTAAAAGGAAGTCCCAAAAGATTGGCCCAAATATCTTAGATAATTACTCACAAAAATGAAGGTAATCTGAACCTCAAGAGATCTATGAGCTATTGAGCCAGCTTCAAACATTTTCAGGAGCTAGATTTTCCTATATACCCATTATTTTACTGGATAATGCAAGTATTGTCACTCCAATGATAGGTGGTTGTAATGTATCTGCAGACTGTTGGCAGAAGAAACAATTTTAGGCAGTTTTAGGGGAAATGCTCATCAACCCAATTTTTTAGTGTTATAAAAACCAAACTGAAGTGAACATTCATTTTCAGAATGGTGAATGTGGCTTATATTTTCCTAAAAATATAGAAGGAACACCTTCAATGCACTCAGTGCATAAGTGGCTAAAAGTTCAGAAGTTGTATTCAGTTTGGGCTTGCCCAGATATATTAGACTGTGAATGGAAAGTTTGTGTAAGCTTTGGAGGTCTCCTTCTTCCCTTGCCCTTTTCAAAGCTTTTGCTCTCTTGAAATTTCATTGTTTCTTTTTCTTTGTACAACCAAAAAGATGGGGGTGGTAGCTGCCCTAGGAACCTTCTCTACCAATATAAATTATAAGTGGAATTACTAGGAAGTTCTTGGTCAGGAGAAGAACTTTAGACGTGAGAAATGAAAAAAATAAAATCACAAAAGGAGAGCATAGATACAGTATTTTCATTTTGAATTCTAACCGAAATATGATGATAGTTTAACTGCACATGATGTACAGAAAGCATCCATACATTTCCCATCCAAGAAACAGAAATATTGTTGTTTAGTAGTAGCCTTGCATTTCTCAAGGTCTAAGCATGTGACATAGCCCCAAAATCAGGGCTTGTTTGATCTTACAAATTCTTACAAATAAATGTGTTTCAGTACAAGGGGTGCTCATAGCTAGGCATCTGCTGTGCTGTAGTTTGCTGTAGGTTTTCACCTATTCACTTCTGTAGCTTCAGGCGTATCACGGACAAAATGGAAATTGTATGCCCAAATCCTGCATGCAGGTTTGGAAATATCAGTTGTCTCTCAATCTTAGTTTTCCAGAGGGCCAAGAGACTTTCATCAGCAAAAAAAATGACTGTTCCTCAATTGGTATGGGCTGAAAGGACAAACTGAATTAACATTTACTTTCTTTAAAGCTTCAGCCGTGTAAAATGTCCCTTTATGGATAAAATCTTGTCTTAAACAAGACAGAAATGGGAACCATAATTTTGCACATTAAAAAAGAGAACAAAAAACATTGAAGAAAATAAACCCAACCAATCCGCCAAAAGATCAACCCCCCAGTCAATAAATTAGAACTATATGATTTTAGATAAACTTGTAAATGTCGTAGTAAGGGGCATCACTGCTCATAAGTATAAAACAAAAGCGGCCTTTCAGACTGGTTCAGATGACTTCAGCCTGTTATTGTTGAATAACTGCCTGAGCAAGTTTTGCAATGCATTTCTAATATGTGATCACCAAACATTATAGATCTTTTTGTGTCAGTCAGTTTCTGCAGATTGAAGAGATCATCTTATACTTCACTAGGCTGCATACCCAAACAGGAGAGAATGAAAAATTCTCCATTTCTGTGCACTGAAGAGGTTGAATTAAGCCTGGGCTATGAAAAAAAATGATTCCATTAACACATTTCCTGTAATTCTGGTTCTGTATGAGTTATTAAATGGAAAATACAGTTTTAGAAAGGATGGCTTACAGGTATCTCTTTATTGCAGACCTTTATGAAGAGTGAAATAGGGAAACATTTCTCTGGGAAGCAGTGCCAGAGAGGTGTTTAAAGCAGCTTCTTTTTATAGTGCTGGAATGAGGGAAGATGAGTGAAGGAACTAGTTTCCTATGAAAAAATAGGAAATATACTTGATCAGATGTCCAAAGACTAGCCATTACACACCCAAAATAGCTCATCTGTGAAAATGTGCATGAGCTGAGCTTTCTGAAGATCTTCTGATGCTGTGGATTATTCAAAACATTTTACAAAATCTTGGGACAGAGGTGAGACTGAGAGGGACTTATGATTGAGATAGATCCTGCAACTTATGCCAGCAAAGGGAATTTACTCCTGCCTGTTCCCTTCCATCTTCATGCCCAGATGTTTAAACAGCCTGCTTTGCTGCCAGCAGTGCTCACTCACATTTCTGGGTTCACTGGACCTTTGGCAACGCTGGGCTGCCATCCCCACTCCTGCTACAGAGCATTCCTGAATGGTTTTGGTTCCAGATGCTGCCAGCTTGGACAACTTACATCCTTTCTCTCTTTTGGCAAGAGATTCAATCCACAATGAAGTCCCTGGGGTGCGCTGGAAAGGCTTTCTCCTCCTTCTCCTCCATTCTCCTTCCTCTCTTGGGTCCCGTACTCTGCAATCTTGTGCCTATGAATACGTTTATATATATAAGTATTTTTCTTTAGCAGTGTGAAGAAAATATACTCTTGTGTAAGTATTTGCCAGATTGAGTCTTAAATCTGCAGTGTAGTGTTTCCCTGTGCTGTTGAATATTTATCACGCTTTACCCCAGAGATGGTTGTATTTCAGGGAAGAGCTGAGTTGATATATCAAGGCTATGAGTCTTGCCAGCTCTTCACTGTACGTGTAGTGCTGCTGAATAAAACAGGGCACCAGTGCAGCTGAACTTTTCACTGGTGTAAGTACTGACAGGATCACCCCCTGCTCCTACAACTGTTCAAGGAAGGAAAGAGAAATATTGATTTGTAGAAAGAGCTGCTGAATTAAAAAACTCCATGAAGTGTATTAAAATACTTAGAAAAATTACTTTCTGTCTGAATGCTACAGAAATGCCTGAGAACTTTTTGCAACTGAAACAGTGTTTACTACCAAACACGTTGCTCAGGAAATGTGCCAGCACTACGAAAATAACATTGGCACTGGACCATCTCTTCATGTGTGATATTTATCACGGAGCAATATTCAGGATCTTGACTGTGAGTTCATGCTGTGGAATACAATGAATGTAATATCGTGGAAATGGCAGAGCAGATATAGTTGGGGTCTATAATCCAGTGCAGCATCCATCACAGTGTGAAAAGGAGAACTGCTGATCTTGAGAGGCAACAATATATGGAGCAGAAATGCTCATATTTTTGTTTTACTAGATTGAAAAGAAATGCATAATTTCACAACCAGAGAAAAATCTTGATGAAGTAGATAATACTTTTATTTATAATTTATTTCTTTATTAATAGGCACAAGCATCTTGCCATATGCCATAAAACCTGTCCTATATCTTTTGAGGTGCCTAATCCCACTGCAGTGGTTTCTTACTGACAAATGATATGAGGTGCTATGAAAGGCTGACAGAAGAAATATTTTATTTTAAAAAATTACTTGTATATTCCATAATTTGAAGAGAGAAAACAAACATGAGTGTCTTTTACAAGGGTAAACCATAAACCCATTCTTCATGTTATTGGAGTGATTAAATGAGGGTTTTCAATAATTTAGATCAGTGTAAATAATATTGAGATTTTAAACAAAGAAAAAATTATTATGACTGGTGTAGGTCAGTACCTCTCTTCAGTAAATATGTAAGTTGTACAACTCATGTTACTTACCCCAAGAAATACAAATAGATATTGCAAAGAAACAAAATTACATCATCTCTTCATACTCAGTTTTATATATAACTCAGTGTGTCCCAAAGTTTCCTGTGCAGATGAGTGGTAATATATGTTCACAGTCCATAAAGCATTCAGGTACAAATCTGTGAAAAAGCTCTTATTATAAAACAAATATCATGTGATTGTGTAGGAAGGTTATCAGTTCTATGTAGACTTGACCTCTGGCTCAAGCAAGAATTTGACATGTAATTGTTGCAGTTAAATGTGATTTGGGTTTTAGTTCTGCCTTTTGAAGGCAAAGAGGTACAGAGAGTTCCATAATAGTATTTCTATCTATAGTCAAGGATGGATTTTCCTCAGGGTGGAGGAAAACTGAGTCCTTCGATCTCAAGATGGGAAGAGGATCTTTGCTTGAAGAGGTAATTTTGCTTTGCTTGCAGAGTGATTTTACATCCTGCTAAACGAATTACACTGCCATGAGCTCAAGGTGCCATTTCCCAGCGTGGCCTGATGGAATGGTGCACGGGACCTACCTGGCTCCCCAGGCATCTGCTGCAGGCTGCTCCCAGGCCTGAGGGGAGACAGGAACCTTTGCTCTTCTTCTCCACCTGAAACCCCCTGGCGCTTTTTGTTTTGAGTGTGACCAAACACCAACAGAGTGAGGGGATTTTCTCCTCAGTGGTTCCCTCCTCCCTACTGAAAACACTTTGAGGAGGGAGCTTGTAGAAATCAGGGACAATATCCCAATAATTGTAACTGGTGTCAAATCAAGTCTCAAGTGGACATGGTGATGGTATCACGCGCAGGAGCAAAAGACTTTACTGTTCCACCTTTCTGGCTGCCCACAGTACGAAAACTGCTCATTATTCTCTTCTCCCTTTGATTCTCCAAGTTTTTTTATGGGCACTTTCAGATAATGAAAAACAGGCTACAGATATATATTTGAAATGTGTGTGTTAGCGAGTATTTATTTAAAGTTTTATAGTGATTGCATAAAATCCAGGGAAGAGTCTCCAGATGTTGAATACACTGCACAAATTCAGTGAAGCACTGATATATATTAGCATCATTGTCAATTGTTATGAGCACTAACCAATTCAATCTTTCATTGCCCATTGTGCTTGAGTACTTTGACTTAATGATCCCCATCCTAGAGAGAACTCTATTAGCATTTGCAGATGTCTCTATAAATGTAGGGGTGAGAAAAGCTTTAGGATGTGAAATAATCAGGCTATATACTGCTAGTTTCTTGCTGTTAGTGGAGTATTTGAAATCCTCAAATTGGTTTCTTTTGAATGAATACTGAATTTTAAACTCCTGCTTGCAATTCTTTGTCACTCAGTTAATCGAGCATGCTTGAGGGTGGCTAAATTTCATCTTCAGGAAATTCACATATTTTAGAGATTCCAATTTACATCCCATAATTAGAGCATCATGAGAGCTATGAAAGGGTGCTCAACTTGTTACAATGCTTGATCAATAATGTATTGCATCTTAACTGTTGTCTAGAAAAGGCTGTCCTTTGCTAGTCCAGGTGTTTTATGAACAGATGCTTCCTTTTAGGATTTATACAAGTCCCTATTTTTTTTTTCCCCATTTGAATACAAAAACCTGCAATACATTTTCACTGATCTCTTAACTATCTATCAGTTCCATGGAATGGGCTGCATTAATGCAATTCCAATGTTCAAGGTCAAATTGCTGTAAATAGTAATTCAGCACTGTGCAGAGTCCCAGATGATGTCTGTGTGTAATAAGGCACAAGAAAGCTCCAAAGATGACATTTTGCCCAAACAATCTGCTCAATTCTGTTGCTGTATCAGGGACTTCTGCTGTCTCTGCAATGTCATCTAAAGTTTCCCACTGTTTTAAAACAATTCCCATTGTTTTAGAGGCTTTTTTTTTTTTTTTTGGTGCATTTCAATTATGGCTTTTATTCAGCACTATCATTTAATTCCTGAAAGTTACTTCAGTTTGACAGTCTCTGATTTAGCTGTTATCTATTCCACAGCAATGTCAAGAACAGCATGATAAAGTGGGCAACTTTGATTGAATATAAACAGGATCTGGACAGTTCAATAAAAGTTCCTTGCATGTTTAATTCCTACCTGTCAGTGTACCACCAAAAGCACATAAGAAGATTTATGATGATCTTGGTTCACTTTCTTTAACTCATCAAAACGCAGTCCATTAATGGGTTTATATTTTATGCATATTAATTGTGCTGCATGCTATTTTTGTGGGGCAAGGCAAATTAGAATTGGATTGAAAATATTTTTAGCCACATTTGTGCATTTTAAGAAAATACCCCCTGCATAAAGGGCAGAGATGATCTCCATATGTAACTGAGATGTTAACTGAACTTCTCAAAACCATGTCAGTTTGCTGAGGTCCTCATTGTATCAATTGTTTCATGTATGAGTAGGATGTAAAATTAACCAGCTCTATTTTTATACCACCTATTTAAACCCATGGCCTTGCTGTGGAGAAACTGTTGAGTCTAAAGTTCACATTTGCCTTTATTTGATTGAAATTAACTTTTCACTAATGTAAGTAAAAAGAATATCAAGTCAGTATTCCAAACTATTACTCATCGATGGATGTTTTTTCAAGTTGATGTATACAAACTATGCAAAATGAGTATTTTAAACATCTCCATTTGAGAGCCCCAGTTCTGGAGTTTCTTTGAAGACACAGCCTGTGTCTTCACTGTGTATTTTGTTTTGAACATTATTTGACTCCGGTTTTGTGTAAGTTCCAACAATACCTGACATCTTCTGGATCTTTGCAGGGCTGTTTTTGCTTTATCCTTGGTGGGAGCTGGACCTGTTTTTGTTAAAATACTCTGGTTCTTTTAACAGTGAGGAATGCTGGGATCAGTCAGCGAATTCACTCACGGCCCCTCAAGTAGCAGGGACACTGCAATGATCCAAAACTCAGCGTGTTTGAGGCTGCTGCTTCATGAGGGGCTACTGCTGCATGGAAAGGGTCAGTTTAAGTGACCACATTATTTTCAATTCCCTGTGAATGCACAGACCATGCCCTGTGTTTTACGTGTTGTCTGGGCAGCATGGAATGATATGGACACAAATACTGGTCCAGTGGACAGCAGTTAGTGGAACACTGGCAGGTAGTATTAGAACACAGCTGGACCCTGAAACAGAGCAACAAACAGCTGTGTGCTCTTACCTTCTATTTGTTGCACCTCTGTCTCCCTGAGCTGTTTCTCTAAGAGGAGAACATGATATCACCAATGAGAAATGTCCAAGGTACAGTCTTATAACATTTCTGCACCCATTCTCATTTGATTTCTCCTTCCTTAACAGCACAGGCAGAGCACTTGCAAATCCAGCTCTGTCTTTATAGACTTGGATTTTTCTGATAGGTTGACTCTTTCTAAATGCTACACCATCAGGGCTTAATTATAAAATAATTGCAGTGAGTGTATTTTTCATCTGCCATGAGTACAATTTCCACTGTTTTATGTCCTTTTGAGAGTCTAAGTACTTGAGTCTGATGAAAATGAACAAAAGCAGTAAGACTTGAAATACATTTCTATTTTTCTTTTAAATTAGCTTTTTCTTTTTTTTCTTAAATACAACAAACAAAGTTCCCAGCTGATTAGAAGCAAATTTGAAGTCAGTTTAAAGATAAATGGCCTTTTCTTCTTACCTTTAATTTTGCCTGAAACTAGCAGATGAGCTAGCTGGAAAAACACTGAGGTTTTTTTAACTGACTGCCTATGAACTTGCCCAATCCATTTTTAAACCTGCTGTTACTGTCTGCTTTGATAAGCTTGTGTCAACAAATTAAAGCCACATAAAAAAAGGGCCTGCTTTTATCTCAGCATCTCATGCCAGTGTGTTTCTCATTCTACTGGTGGTAGCTTGGTGAGTAAAGATTCTCCACATTGTCAAACAGTGTCCATGACTTTGTACACCTCAGTCAAGCTCTACCCCAGTGCGGTGTGGAGTACATTTTATTTATTTAATTGATGTTACAGGCTGTGGTATTACACTAGATGATGGATGTTGTGCTTTTTAGCAGCTCTTACTTTAATGCACTATTTGGAAGTGAGGGTCTGGCAGAGCTGGACAGCAGGATCAAAAGCTTAAAACTGGTATTGCTAAAAGACTTGTTGGTTATCAGAGTGTTCCTTAAGGAAGAGCCTCAGCAGGGAAAATTGAGCTTGGCAGGGAAAACTGGCAGCTTAGTGGCTCATGAAAATAATTTCAAATTTATATTGTGAAATTTGGTGAGTTGGTGTCTGATTAAGCTGTTAAAGATTTGCTCCTTCATTCGTACCTGAGAGGAGGCTGTAGCCAGGCAGGTGTCAGCCACTTTTCCCAGGACACCAGCAACAGGACAAGAGTCCATAAGCTCCAGCTTATGGGAAGATTCATGTTGGTCACCAGGAATTTCTTCACTGAAAACGTGGTCCAGCACTCCAGGTAGCTGCCTGGGGGAGTGGTGGAGTTACCATCCCTAGAGGTGATCAGGAAATGATGTAACAGTGCAATGGTTTCATTGACAAGGTGGGATCAGTCAAAGGTTGGACTTGATTACCTTGGAGTTCTTTTCCAGCCTTAAAGATCCAGTGCTTCTATGCACTTTCCGTTCCTTTTCTGCTCTGACCTTGGCACACTGCCTTTCTTTCTGCAGAAGCTCCTCTGGGGACACTATTTTCTGTGCTATTGCCAGCCAGGACCAAATTTCTCTGCAACAGCACAAAGGAGAATAGGAAAGATGGGAATTAATGAAATAAATAGTTTGGTAGCAGTCAGAATAGTGTTGCAAAATAAGAGAGCTTGTTATTTTTTCTTTAAAGGCTTTCTTTAAGATGAACACAATTCTGCAGTGCTCAGAGAGGTAGAGAAGTGATGAGAACCAATAGTCATGAAAGGACAAATAAGGATGGATGGTTTTTTAGTTTTTTGTTTTGGTTTTTTTTTTTTTTCACCAAAGTTCTCCATCTGCAGTTCACAAACCACTTGTGATATGTAGGAGGTTTCTGCTGGGTTGCAGCCAGAAGCTCTTGTGTGCTTATGATGTACAAAGAACCTACTCCTAAAATTGTCTCAAAATCAGTATCACAAAAAATTGAAGGGAAATGGAAAAGCAATGAAACCTCCCGGGCTGTGTTTATCCAGGGACAAAATGCCATCCAAATGGGATTCCGCTCCCTGCATCCCACAGCACAGGCAGCACGAGAAGGAGCCATCACACTGAATTCAAAAGGATGAGGCAGGAATTGAGAGCAGAGGAAGGAAGATCAGGGAGCTCTGGGCAGGAGTGGGTACAGAGGTAATCTGATGCCAAAGTAAAAGGTAGAAGTGAGAAGCCAATTCTTTGGAATTGTACTGGGATCAGGTGAGAGATTGAAGGGAAAAGAGAGACAAGGAGGGGGAAAATGTAGAACCAGTATTGATCTGGTAAAGGTTTGGGTACAGGAGAGGGAACCTGGAAGTGGCTGAGCCAAAGATGGAAACAAGGTGTTAGGTGGGGGCTGTGGGGGAAAAAAACTGAGTAATATCCTGGGATGATGGTTGGGATGTGAAGAGAGAGGAGGAATAGACCTAAAAAGTGGGTGAGTTTGGGAATTAATGTTATTTGATAATGGCATTTGAAATATAGGCTTTAAAATCCTAAAGAGAGGAACTGAGGATCAGGAAGAGGCAGAGACATGAAAAGTGAGGCACAAAAGGGTCCTTTCAAACCTTTGAGGGAGCTCAAGGGAACCAAGTTTGTTGTTTCTTTTTTCTGCAAATGTCTGTGAAATTTAAAAGCAAAGTTTGTCTCTCATCCCCTTCTGAGAGTTACTTCCAAAGAATTAAAAATTGATAAACAATTCTAATAAACTGTGATAGATGATCACTGGAGTTGCAGGCATTATAGAATGCCAAAATAATGTCCATCCTCATGTGGATATTCGGATACTATTATGAGCAAAATTATTATTTTATTTTTTACCTTTGTAATTTTTCCCCTTTTCTAGCACTCTGTAAAGTGTCAGGTGACAGGCAACATTTTATCTAAGGTCTCATCCCTTAAAACTTGATTTCTATTGAAACAAAGTAGAAGATGCTCAATTCATTGCTGTCACACATTGAACTGGCTCCTTATGTGTGGATGGAGCTGAGAGGAAAGTACATCCCATCTGCTGGAGCTCACACAACTGGATCTGCAGCAGGAAATGATCTTTCACTGGGATTTAACAACCACAGGTACTAAAGAGAAGCTCTTGGTTATGTCTTATGCATGTCTCATGCCTGCTCTAATAAGCATAAATCTTTCTTGTGCTGCCAGCTCCTACTTACATGCATTTATAAAGTCAAATAACTCTTGACCTCCCAATCAACCTGCTTCCTGCAGAAATAAATGGGTGTGTTGCCTTATGCAAAAAAATTAGGTGAAAAATCACATGGAAAGTAACAAGTAACTGAAAGGATCAAGTCATTTCAAATGGATGTCGTTAGGTGTGGGGTGGGGTTTTTACAGCCTTCAGATACTTGTAGGCTTTGTGAACTAATGGGGGTTTTGTGGCTGGAGAAGGGATGTCGTAAGGAAGCAATCCTTGGGAGTCAGCCTGGGTGATTGATCCATCTATTTTCCCCTCTAAGAGCATCACACAGACACAAATGTGTATCAAACTCTGCAATTTCTGCTGGACTTTGGAAACAAAATGGAGAGAGAGAGAGAGAAAATATCAAGGGTGTTCAGTCATTCTATGATTTTTATATTTTTACTGACTGTATTAAGCCTCTTTTTAATTTTTTTTAATTATTTTTTAATAAATTCTTCTTCTTCTTTGGATTTCATAGTTTAAACCTGCCTGAAATCTAGAAAGAACCTCCCCCTTCCCATGCTAAAATTTTAAAGTGGAATGTGTTCAGAAACCACGGGGAGCAGTGATGGGTGGAAATGAAATGAAATTTCTTTTGACAAGAGATGACAAGAGATGAGACTGGAGAGATTTATGCATACTTTGGGATTAAAAACCTAAACTGATACATCTCACAGCTGTCTGGGGATGAGGCATTCACTCTCTATTTGCAGTGAAAAGTTACTTTAATGATTTTAACATTTACCCAGTAAATTTTTCTCCTTGATATATAATTCAAAATGCCATACCAACTCCTTGAAGGCTAGACACACTTTCATTTTCATGTGGAAATGGATCACCAGGTTGTTGCATCTCTGTGCTTTTCTCAGGGCTGGGTGGAAGGTTTTAGTCAGGACCAACCTTCTGTGGCAAAAAGATTTGTGCCAAGTCAGTTCTGGTGGAAGATATTTAAAATAATGGTTTCTGATGCTGAGTCACAGTGCTGTCAGCACTATTAATAATAAACTGGGAGAACATTTGTCTTGCCATATGGGATGGAAGTGGTCCAATGCCTGCCTTTCGTATTGGATGGCATTATATAATGTCGCAGCATGAGGCATATACATTTTCTCTTCCCTCCTATCCTTCCTTAAATGCACAAGACAGATTTCATCTGTCTTAAGGAATGAAGTGTTGTTAGAGAGAGTTGTCTTGATTTCTTTTGGGAGCTGTGTCAATTGTCAAGGATTCCTTCCCTGCCACAGTCACTCATAAGGAGATTTAGCTAAACTGTGTTAAATTCTGTGCCCACGTTCATAGTCAGAAATAAAATGTCCTCAATTTAATTTAACTTAAATTACTTAGGATGGTAAAGAAAATTTAATCAAGGCATTTTCAACTCCTAATACAAATATCTAATGCAATTTGGCTAAACCACTTCAGAAATTCATTCAAATTAACCCCTTTGCTCCCATGCTGACAGACATAGTGTGCCATGGACATTTTTTAATATGGATTAATAACAGGTCGGTTATCAAGAATTCTGAAGAATTTTGGCACTAATCATGAATTCAGAATAGGTATTCAGGTGAAATTTTCTCTCTCTTACCCATGTGTCAGGATTTCAAACCATACAAGAGACTTTGCCTGATAGGCCAGAGAAGAGCATGAATCTGAGCTCCTAGGATGGCCTTTATGAAGAAGCTACACAAAAAATACAAGTTTTTCTGGGCCCCACAAGCCCACTCTAGGCTGCCTCTGCAGTACTCACTGGCTCTCACTGTAGTACACATCTTATTGAGTTTTATTTAGGTTTCAGTTCCCCCCAAAACCTTAAATTGGCCATTAAAGGTGTCTTTCCTGATTGATTCCCCTGAGCTCACTGTGCCCAGCAACACCTTTTAATAGCAAAAAACAGAGTTCCTGTGTTGTTTTTTATCTTCAAATGTCATCCTCTTCTTCCAATAGGTGTGATCAGCTTTCCTCTCACATCCTTTCATACCTCCATCCTTCGTGTCACCTTTTTGACATGTGTCACCTTTCCCTGGAGGAATACTTAGTCTCTCTCTTTTCTCCTCAAATTTCTAACATTGTTCTTCTTAACAATAAGTTGATGCCAAATCTATTTCATAGTATTCCCATCCCAAGTCATTTGGCAGCTATTTTAAAAACGAGATTGTACAAGGATTAGCAAAGTCAACTATCCGTAAATATTGAAGATGACTTAACTAATGGGGAAGATGTGAGGCAACACGGTGAGTAAAGCAAATATTTAAAATAGAAAAGCAGTGGAATAGAATTGCTTTCTGTCTCAATCAAATAAAATTCTTAAACAGCTATCCCAGTAAAGTAAAAAAAAAAAAAAATCAGTTTATTCTTATAGAGAGATAAGATGTGGGAGATAGATTTTAAGCTGAGGCATTTGCTATCGTGCTTTAAACTATCACCCTTTCCTTTTTGTTAATATTGTAGATATCTTTGCACAGCATAGTTCAGACACTGCCTGTTCAGGTGAGGACTATAGCACCATGTTATTGCCAGACACTGATAAATCTAGCTTCCATGTCTGCTTAAAAATGTACTGAGAAAGCCATTAAAATAAGGAAAAGTGAATTAGGATTTTATGATGTTTGAGAAAGCTGAAAACCTGAGATAAAGAATTCACTTTTTTTTTTTTTTATTAAGCACAACATGCATCTCAGGATAAGCTTGTGTTTGCTTCACTGAAATGTGGTTTGAAATGAATGAGGATGGGAAATGGAAAACATCTCCATTTCTAATCCTGCTGCTGTCTCATTAAGGATAGACAGCATCCTGATTCTAACTAAGAAACTGTTCTTTTTCTGTTGCAGGAACCTCAGGCTGGCTGAGTGAAATGCTCCTTATAAGAGTACTTCAGTGCTAATGACAATAACAATAAGGAAACCAGCAATTCAGTGCTGGAGCATGCTGCTGAGGAAACATTGACATGAGGGCAGGTAATTAGTGCTGCTGCTTCTATTAAAATTAAAGGGAGGAAAAAAATCAAAATGGAGTCAGTGGAGCAAAGGGGTTATTAAATTGAAAAAAAAAAATCTTATTTACACTGAATCCAGCTGAACTAAATAAACTAATCAATATGATGGGCAAATTCTATTAACAGTAGAAAAAACCTGAATGAATAATTAAAGTATAACAAAGTAGAGTAAATATTTGGAGGACAGGGGTAAACCTGCAGAGCCTGAGTTGGTCAGTGTGGCGGAGTTGTTGCTTTTCAGCTTTTCTCCAGCTCTCTAATCAAAGACAAAATTCTGCATATTATCCCTTTCAGTGGTTTCACTCTTGCCAAAATGAGATGGGGTCTATGTGTGGGGAGGAAGAAGATAAAAATGCATCTGTTTGAACACCAAATAGAATTTGACTCAGCCAAAGCTGGAAGAAAGCTTCATGTCAGGCTTTTGCAGATTGTTGATTAATAATTCTAATAGCAAATGAACTTCTGTGGCCTGGGTTTCTTTTTGATGTAGCAATTGATGACACTCAGCAACTTAGCTCAATTATGAGTTTGGCACAGCCACTTCAATGAATACGTATGGAAGTAGCCAACCGGTAGTTCTTTTTCCAAATCCCAAGTAGACTTTCTAGACACAGAACGGTGTTGCATTTTTTTCCTAGCTCTGCAAGCAATAGAATTTTTTCTTCCAACTTTGAATGATGTTATTTGATCTAATGGACAATTTGGAACCGCTTGCAGGTCAGGGATGGGCTGTTTTTCTTTTTATATAGTTCCTAGAATAATGACTTCTCAATCTTGATTGGAGCCTTTCAGGGCTTCAAATAAATTGAACCATTTTTCTCACTTATGCATTTGCCCTTGTATCTGGGGGTTTGGGACAGGGATTGGAAGTGGTTTGGGTGTAGTGACTGGCATGCTGGGCAAAAGAAAAATGAATGAGGATTAACAGGTTTGGTAAAAAACAGAGACTTTCCTACAGAATTATCTGTTGTAGAAAAAAAAAATCTATTTTATTCCATCTGCCTTTTTTTTTATCCTTGCCGCAGTCAAATAAAATGCAGGGTTTAGTTTTGTGTCAATACGAAAATTAATTAGCATAAATTGTAAACCCGCTATCTTTCTGAGAGCGCTGTTTCCTTGTTATTTCCTTTTAAATGTAATCCTAAAGGGGGAAAAATCAGATACTGTGTTATAAATATTGCATTATCTTTAACTGATTTATATTTATAAAGCTAATTCCACTTCTGAAAGCAATTCAAACAGGGAAAATGCTTCTCTGTTAAGGATGGTTTACAAGTTGGATCAAGCATGCTGATGCAGTCAAAATGAACTGGGGATTCTGGCCTGATTGTCTCATTTTTTACATGGCCTCTTCCCATTTTCTCATGTTATTTTCCTCAGTTTAGTGATATACTCAAGTGAATATCTTTGCTAAGAAAATAACTTTGTGCAAAATACACATTTGAGGTGACAGCAGCTTCTGACCTTCATGCATATTATACTGTAGCACTGGTCAGCTCAGAGCTCTGGCTCACTGGAAATTTAGGCCTTGACACTGTCCCTGTGTGGAGCTCAGGAGATGTGGAAATTGGAGGGCTTTTCGCGGGGTGACAAAATTGGCTGTCATGATGCTGATCCTGCAGGGGTGCTGGGTAATGCCACAGCAGGTCAGCTGTATTTCCTGATACTGTGTAAAGTGCCTCAAGTTACAGCAGGGGTTAATGAGGCCCTCCAAGAGACCAGTTTTTAGCCCTCCTTTTATTCAAAAGGGGAGTTGGTTGTTAGTTTCCAGAGATTAAAATATGAGAATCTTTAACTGAGGTTTCTGTTATGCTCAGCTCTTGCTGAGTATGAGTTACCAGTAACAGCATTAAGAGGTTTTGTGAGCCAGAGATTTGGAGCTCTCCCCAGGCAGGAGGGAGGTAGGAGCTGGTTGGACCAACTTCACCTGAACTGCCTCAGAGGCAGAACGGGAAATTGTAAATATGAAATATGAACTCAGAATAATCTGTAATTGATTGCAGTTTGCAGCAGAGCAAGGGAATACAGGTGAGGTCTGATAGCTGGCATAGGACCTGTGACTCTGGGCTATTTTTTCCACAGGATGAGTTCAAATTGCAGTTCCAGGTACCCAGACAAGTCACGAAGGTGATTAGTTCTGTAAATGTAGATTTTGCTGTGTGGTGGAGATGGATTAGAGTGAGAACTCTGGAATTTTTCCTTACAAGACCAACCTAAGGCTGAACATTGCTCTTCTTGTCTGGCACAGAGAAAGAATGGGTCTTTTTTGTCTCTGGAATCACACTTCCTACACTTAAAATTGTGAAATCACCCACCTTGAAGGCTGCTGAGGGGACTAACATTTCTAGAGAACTGACATTGATTAGACAGAAAACTGCACAGTTGTGCAATGCATTGCTATCAAAGGAAAATGGATAAACCTAAATCTCCTGAAACAAAGACAGAGCAATCTTTTAAACTGCACTACCTGGGGTCCTGCTGGAGCCTCTTCCTTCCCCCCATAGTCATACAACTAAAAGAGGACAGGGTTAGATTGGATGTTAGGAGGAAATTGTTCCCTGTGAGGGTGGTGAGGCCCTGGCACAGGGTGCCCAGAGAAGCTGTGGCTGCCCCATCCCTGGCAGTGTCCAGGGCCAGGCTGGATGCGGCTTGGAGCAGCCTGGGACAGCGGAAGGTGTCCCTGCCCATGGCAGGGGGTGGATCTTGTTTCCTTCCAACCCAAACCATTCCAGGATTCTGTGACACTACTCTACCCCGTCTGCTGCTGCTGCTTTAGTCTGTGATAGAACTTCATCTTGTTCATCCACGGTAAGGCAGGACCACGTAGAAGCTGTGAATATGCAAAAAGCCTGCATGAGAATTAGTTGCCATTACTTCTGTCAAATTGTACTGTCGCTGAATGAGTGTAAATCAAATGCTTTCACCATGCCAGGACGGGTTCTTGTGTGCTGGCTCCAGAAGTGTACCTGGATGTCTGTGTGGATGAATTTCACCCTAATGAGGCTGAAGTGGTGGTGGTGGTGTAGTTCTCAGGCAGAGAATAAAGGAAGGGTGAGCACAAGTGTGCCTTAGATTAGCGCTGCTAAAAGTGTTGGAAGGCAGACAGGAACCATCTGTTACAGAGCAGGTTCTACTCCCCACAGGCACTAAAATGAAGTTTTCCTTTGGCTCACTGCTTTAGGCTCCCTAGGGTTCCTGTTTAGGTCTGCCCTTTTGCTCATCAGCTAAGGATGTCTTTGATCCTAGTAAGAGCAATGAAGTTTAAAAAATTTGTTGGTCCCACCCTTTAATAAGCCCCTCTCTTTCCAAAAGTACACTTGGATACCACACCATTTTCCTAATTTTTTGAGCCACTTATTTTATTTAATAATTCTGTGATACAGAATTCTGCCCATACAACATCTCATGCTGGATAATTTATTTTCTCTCTGGCATAGAAAACCATTAGCCTTAACTATTTATTCAGTAACATTTTTGTTCTCTTTAATGGTGACCAATTCATCTCTGGGATTAGCAGTATGAATACCAACCAAGCTTCCACAAGCTTTTCCCACAGGTCCAGTAGAAGTTCATATTTTATGTAAAATATAAATTGTAAAATATAATATATTTTACAATTCTAATGCAGAGTTATTCATTGCCTATTCAAGAAGAGGCATTTATCACAGCCCTGACTACAGTAATTTCCTCATATCCCAGCCTAACTGCCCAAGGTCATGGTGGTCACAGAACCATTATTCTGCTTCCCTGTTGTGACTTACAAGCAGCTGAATTGGGATCAGGGCAGAGGCAGCAACAGATTGGCAAGGACATCTCACTGCCTCTAACTCACCAGAACTGTGTGAGCTCCATGGGCTTTACGAGATCCCCTCTGCACTAAATCATGGCAGTCAGACTCTGCAGGCCACGATTTGGGTAAACATTTGCACCCCTTTCCATGCTGGGTTGAACTCGTGATGTGTGCAAGGATCAGCCTCGTTTCTCCTGCTCGGAGGGTGCTGTCCTTTCCTCCCTAATGCGAGTCTTTAAGCCCCATGCAGCAGATGTGTGCTCTGCCTGAGCCCTGAAATGTTGCATCTTCCCCTCATCTCCCCGTGCCAGAAACCCCTCCCTAAGCTCACAGAGCTGCCACTTCCCAGGGGGACCCCTCACCACTCCAGTGCCACCACTGCCTGTGACCTCTGGTTGTGTTTCCACCACCTGAGCTTCCCTAAGGAAACGAAGGTGTAAATATCTTCTTCGTTTCCTCTTTTTTTTTTTTTTTTTAATAGCTTTAATTTTCCTCCCCTCCCTTCTGTATTATAATAGTAGATTTTATAACTGCCATAATTTCTGTGAAGCATTTTGGTTTCTAGAATGTGTGGATGTACAGTTTTTTAACAGAATTATTTTAAAATTTGGAAAGATTTCTAAAGGCCACAAATTATTTTCTTCTGCAAATAATTTCAAAATTCTGAGATATATCAGGTTTAATACATATACTCTGATGTCACAGTAGGACACAAAATAGATTGACTCCATATAGTTGTCAGAAGAGAAAGAAGCTTTATTTACAATCCCAGCAGTTTCTTTTAGAACACGCTGTGTAAAAAGGTCTATTATTGGTCCATGGCACTGACACTGCTCCCCATTGGCTCTGGAATAGGAAACAACCCCTGGGACAGTTGTTCTGGCAAAGGGAACACTGTTTGCTGAACCTGTGCTGGGAAATGGAGAGAGATGTTTTGAAAAAAGAAACGGTTGACAACTTTCCCTTGGGAAAGGAGCCAGCAATGGTTAGCAAGCTAAAATTCTCTCAGGCTCAGAAATATCGAGCCCACACGCTGACATGGAAGTTCATGCACAAAAAGTTTTAGGCAACTTGTGATTCTTAAGAAGCATGTAAATTGGAAACATTTTAATAAAAATAAACCTGAAATGAAATGTGTTCCGTCAACATTTCTAATAGCAAGGGATTGATATGTTGTGCAGGACAATAAAATGGTTGTGAAAATACGCAAAGAGCATTCTCAAGAGACTAATTTATTATTATTTTAATTAGTTTTCAATTTGGAACAGCAGAGCCTCACCAAGGGAGCAGAACACTGACACCACCACAGTCTCTAGATATCATGGTCTGGGTGACTGCCGTGGTTGTTTAAGGAGTCATGTCTAGAGAGTTAGTGGCTTCTTTTCATGTCAGCAGTCAGGTGGTTCCTGGCAGTATCTTGGTCACAGCAGCTGCAGTGACAAATCTCAGCCCCGCTGGAGCTCCCCGGACTCCACACTCTGGGGATGCTCTGCAAACATCTGTCAATTCCTGGCCGTGGCAGAGATAAGGAGTTTCTTCTGCCTCTTTCCCTGAAACCTGCAGTGTTGTATCAGCTGCTTGCAACAGTACAGAGTCAGCTGGAGCAAGCTAAGTGGCAGGTTAACTTAAAAATCTGTGTCCTCAACAGCATTGGTACAGAGGCTGTCTGCTCACAGCTCCTCTGCTGGCTTCAAGTATTAACCAGCTTCAGCTCAATCAGCTCCCTTAACCGTCTTAATATCCTACTGCTGACACCTCCCTGCTAACAGCCTTAGAACCATCCTTAAGTATGGGAGACTGACAGTTTTGAAATAGCAATAAATCAGCTTTTTCTGTCATCTGTTTATCTCAACTAGGCCAGTGTGAAGTTGCCAGAAGAGAAACCTCCAACCAGAATGGGACTCTGCATGTGGCAAAATCACCCCTTTCCCCTTGCTCTGCTCCAGAAATGTGGCTCCTGGATTAGGAGTGTCTAGATAGAGTTGTGAATGTAATTGATTTTCTAGTTTGGCTAGGGAATTGAGAAATGAAAAAGTGTTCAGCTTGGGTCAATGTGATTTGTTTGCTTGTTTGAGTGGTTTTTTTCAACTGGCTGTCAAGTTTTTTCCTGGGTAAATCAAGGAATTCATCTAGTGGTTTCCAAGTAGAAAGTCACCCCGGTGCATTAGTGTGCAAGTCTTTGACTCATCTGCATACATAGAAAGTCTCCCTCTCAAATTTGAGACCCTGTCTGTTTTATTGCTGCTGGTTCTTTTCACCTCTGATTAACTTCTTCCTTCCATTCTCAAAAATGAAAATGTCTTGCAGCATTGTCATCCCTGAATTAAAGTCAATAACCACTTTTTCTGACATCAAAGATCACACTTTCAATCAGATTATTTCATTCGGGCTGCTTCCTATGACCTCCCCAGCTTTTCCCCACTACTTACTGATCACTATTTAATTCTGGTTTTCTTCCCTGTCTCACTAAGGGATTTCAGTGAGTCAGCCCTAATTCAGTGTTCCTACATAAAATATCGCCCTGCTTCTGGTGTTTCTTGGGGTACTTGGTCAGCTGACATTGCATTTCAGTCCTGAACACATTTTCTTTTGTTACAAGGATGCTAATAGTTGAAAAACTGTCTTTACAGTTTGCTCTAGAAGACTGATATCTCTAAATGAATCGATGTCATATTAAAAGTCACAAATATTTTGTCTTTAAAACAGTGATTAAAATTAAGCAGCTGTCTAAAATTAAGTTCTTGCATATGTGCCTTTTTGGTTCTCTGGGCAGTATATTCAGTACCTGTGAAGGGATATCCAGGGTCTAGCAGGGTGAAAAATTATTTGCATTGTGTAAATCTTTTTACAAAGCTGAGAAGAAACACAGATGCTAAGAAAGACTTCTCAGAATCATCAGTAGAACAGAAAATTATAAAATTTTCATATGGCTGTATGAGAACCTGACATATCAACTAATAATGAGTAACTAAATCAGAAGACCCTTGTCCTTAGTAAGTGTTTCTTTTTGTCCTAATGTATTATTCTACTAAATTAATGCCAACCCCTCAGCTTAATAACTTGCCAGACAGTAGGCTAATATACTGCTTTTGTTCGTGAGCCATATTATTACTGCCTAATTTTTAAAATAGTAGTTTGTCAGGCTGATCAAACAGGGCTAATTTTGGACACTTACATTTTCATCTTCAGTGGTTCCTATTCTGTGATTGTAAAATCAGTCTCCAAGAGAAAGCTTCCTGTAGATGGCAATGTTACACTGGGATAAAAACGAGTGGAAATCCTGCACCTCAATAGCTTTACTCTATTAATCAGTGAAGAAAGGCATTAATGGCAATTCGAGGTACAGCTGCTGAAACTGCTGCAGAGGTAAATACCTACAAACACATCATTAGCAGTAAAAGGATTGGATCACTGTTGTTTGCTCTTACAGGGACTTATTGAGGAATCCTACTCGCCATGGGCTTTTCACACCAGTATTATGTCTGGTTCAACAACAGCTAATTTGTCCAAATTCTTACCTGGTTTAAACAGATGACATCGATTTGATGGCCTCATCATCATCTAGGAGAGCTGCTATTGTTCCAGTTAAAAGCCTGTCAGTCTGACCAACTCTGAATCTCTCCTGACAACAACAGTAAAATCTGTCAGCTTTTGCCTGATTTTTGGGTACCTTCTAGTCAATTTGTTTGCTTTCTCAAAATGTTTTGCTGAGTCTTATTTTGCTTAGCATATATTTTCATCAATCCCTTAATATACAGGTTTCATTCCCATCAAATGCTCAACATCTCTACATAAATATCTGAATTTTCATAGCTCCAGGTACACTATTCAAAAATTGAAAGTTGCACATATCTTTAAGAAGTTTTGTTTCAAACAGACACTTTCCCCTCACAGTTTTGAAGATCCTGTGTGGTTTGGGAAAATATTTAGTTATTTGACATGAAAAAAAAAAAAAGTGAGATGGGAATCCAGCCCATGTCCTATGTGAGTTAAAAATCTAGTCACAGAGCCTGCATAGCAAGTATTCAAAGCACTATCCAGGACAGAGTGTTTATGAGCAATCATCATGCAGAAATATATGTGAACAAACCATCTGTTCTGCAACTTCAAATAATGAAGAAAGTGGCCAAAGAAGTCAGCACAAAGAAATTCTGTAAACTAGGGATGGCCCTAAATTAATCAAGTAAATTATTCACTGTGAAATGCTCATCTAGCTCAACAAGCAGAGGGCTGAAAATATATTTCTTGAGGCCAGGTCTTAGAAAGCTTCATACCACAGACCGCTACAGTTCTGTATCACCACGCTGTAACTTTATTTGCCATCAGTAAAACAGCTCTGGAATTGAGTGTTTTATTTGGAGGCCTGACTACCTGCCTGCAAGTCATGGAGCTGGATGTGATTATTTCATTTACTGGATGTTAAATTTACTGTTCATTTACAGATGATTGTGCACAGAAAATTATAATCATTCATTTTGATGCTGAGTTGAAGTTCTCTGAAAAGGTAGCCCGCAGAAGATATACACTGTGGAGAAACCTGTACTTCGGCTGGGAATCTGTTTTGTCTTAAGTGACCTTTTGCAAGGATCCCATGGGTCTTCACTGCAATTTTGTTTGACCTTTTGTTAAAAACCAAGCTCTTCTACGACTGATATTTGGCAGAGTGATTACTTGAGCAGAGATTCATTGCAAAAGACTTCCAAGGCACCAACAGGAGCAGGACAGTGGATAACCAGCAGGACACAAAGCTGCTCTGCATTGTGACTCAACACATATGCTGTACATTAATCAGGTTTTTCATTAAGAGACCAAAATAAGTCAGTTTAATGGTCAGGCAACTGGATGGATTAGAGAATCTCACACTCTTGGTTGCCCCAGTCAATCTGCAGTGAGAAACTTAAATTTACATGAAACAGTGGGGCACACCTTCTATGTGAAACAGCTCTGGTCAGGTAGGGCTTGTACTGGACACTTGTATTTTATAAATTTTTAAATTTTTTTTTTAACCCTTCTAATGGTAACAACAAAAATGCCTCTAAGGCATCTGGGCAAACTTGTGCTTTTGTGACTACAAATCACATACCTGACACAATCACACTGACGTTTTGGCACTGTGCATTTATTACAGCATGGACCAAACATTCAGGGTTTTCCTGCATTTATCAGGTGCCAGACAAATTCTCCTACAATGGTGTCAAGTTTTATTTTTTTATCTCCAGTCGATGAATTTGCATGAAAAGCAACATGAAGATAAACAGTTTCTTCCTTTTTTTTTTTTTTTTTTTTTTAATGAATGCTTTCTTTTGTTCATGGAAATGTGCTGGAGTATCACTGGAAAGATGGGATAACTATAAAGTGATATTTCTGCTCAGCATAATTAGTTTCTTTCTTGTTCTTGACTGTATTCTGTAGTTCCCTTACCTGGAGTGGACTGATTGGTTAAGATGTGAAGCTCCCTACCAAACCCCCTCTTTTTCTAAAACTGTTTCCCAGCGATAGTCTGGCTGTGGGCAGGAGCTGGAGGCAGAACCCACCACATGATGTGTGGAAGTTGAACACAGCTAGTGGGGACAGGGGATATTTTCTAGAAAAAGGGATGGCTTGGTTTTATTTCAAGCTCAAGTAACCTTGAGGTTGTAGTTTGCTACTTTCTGACAAAACAGTAAAAAATTGAGCTTTTTGCAAAATTGTTATTCCATTTTGTCCGTGTACTTAAACCTTGACATTTTTGATGGATGCATTAGCACTAGTGAGTCATTAAGTTTATTTGTGGCCTAATCAGCAACTGTGTGTCCTCCCTTCAGCATTAGGGGCTGGGTTAGAACTGAGCCACCAAGACCAGCACAAGAATGGTCTCCAGAGCTGCCTCACTCCACCAAGCACTTTTTTGGGCCACTCTAATACCCTTAGTGCCAGAGATATACAGAAATATAAAGGAAATTAAAAGCTAACTGGTCTTAAGGTTAGATATTATGTGTTTATAATATGTCTCAAGGCTAATTTAAATAAGAGAGAGGATTTCCTTTGTCATCAGTAAGTTTTAACTTGGGAATTAACTGAAACCAGGTAAAGATGAGAAATCCATAACTAACAGACTCTTGATCCTTTGTCTGAAATTTGAAATCAGTCTCCTTATTTCTTTCTAGAATAATGTGATTAATTCATCTCTTGGAGCTGAGCCACTAATTCAGGGAACAAGTGATGAGTTTAACTTTCTGTTTATGGATGGTCCTTTGAGATGAGATAATGCTTTCACACAGCTTATCACTTGTTTTTTGAGTGCTGTTTTATTTTTTTTCCCCATTTATTTCACTCTTTTCCCAGTGAATGGCTTGTTGTGATTATTTGGTAGTCAATATTTAACATGCAAGTCTTGTGGGTTCATTGTGATAAGTCACACAGTGATGCAAGTGTCTCTGTGTTGAATAAACAGCGCAGGAGAAGAGACTGAGGCTGTCCCCAGGACTCTGAAAATCTCAAGGAGAAATAGCAGCCTTGAAAAGAGAAAGGGACAGATAGAAAATGTTACAGCTATTGTCTTGGCTTCACCAGACAGGCCGTGCCTGAAGCATAATTCCTTGAAAACGTCCTACTATAAGGTTCATTGGGAGGGTGCAGAGCTCATCTATCATATTCACTGACGTATTCTGTGCAGGAATTGCTCTGGGAGTGAGATCCTTGTGGATGTACAGCAGTCAGATTGAGACCTGGATCATTTCTGGCCTGAGCTTCTAGGAGCAGTGTGCCCACAACCCTTTCCCGAAGCTGCATGTGCATGTGTTTGGTGCGTCCAACCACTCCTGAAGAAAAGGGGAAGCTGGGAATGGATGCTGTATGTGGTGGTCTCAGCTGTGTGGTCTTGCCCATATAACCCCTAGGAATGAGCAAGGAATGCATTTAGATTTATATGAAGATATCTTTGATACTTAACATAGTTGATAAAAGTCACATTCCTAAATGATTCTGGAAAATCATCACTTTCCCCTGTGCGTGAATACTGCTGCAATGGGCACTGTCCCACTGGACTATTTTATGCTTTGTGAATCCAGGATGGCTTGAATGTTGTTTTAATCTTTTCAATGCGAACAATGCTGCACCATAAAAATTAAACACATTAGAAATGATTGAAGGATCCCTGTTCTAAAAGCATAAGTGTGTTTCCTTCTCCATTCTCTTCCTCCCAGAAATTAAAAAAATTCTCTGAATCACTGGAAGTATTTTCAGCAATGGGCCAATTTATAGATGTGTTTGTAAAAACTCCCTGCCAAACCAAAGAAACCATTTCAAAACACAAGGTGTCTTAAAAGTAGCAAACTGACAGGATAAAATTAAAAAAACATTCCGTTTTATTGTGTGTCCTTTGTGACTTGTTGAAGGATACCAAATCCCTGCTTGTAATCACAGGCAGTATACAAGAGTATTTAAAAAGGAGTGGATGTTGGCATCCAGGCTTAATTACAGCTCTGTTTAAGAAAAACCTTTATCCTAATTGCAGTGCTATTGTTAAATTGTGGGAAGATTTCCACTGTAGTAGAACAGGTACATCCATGAAGTCCAGGATACTTTCCCCCCCTCCACCCTTCAGGAGTGTTAAGTGTGTAATACAGGGAAAATAGGTGAGGAAATATCTTCAGTGAATCACCTACTCATTTCCAATCTTCCTGAATTACCATTTCTTCTCAAACATAGCAGCACCCTACAGGGACAGACTTCTTTACATGAATACTAAATAGAACTAAGAAAAAAGAAGTAATATTTTAAGACACACTGCCAGACTACCCATGATGTGATGTGAATTTTGGCACTGGAATAGAGGAATTATAATAATGAAAATTTTTAATTTGGTCAATAAACAATAATCTTGGTAAACACTTTTTTTTTTTTTTAATGGGGAAAAAATGGGGTTTTTCTAAGCCAACTCTCTGGCTTTACATAGTATGTAAAAGTACAGTGACAAATGTGATAATAGCAATAACAATGTAGAAAACTCCACTTTGATTGTGTGATACAATTGACTGAGTAGTTATTATATCAAACACATTCATCTGACCTGATGTTTAGCATTGTGTAAGAGAAGTATGATTTTTCTTAAAATAAAACATGAGTTTTCTTGTACTACCATAAAACCCCCTATTCCATAAACTTTTAAATGCTAGTGACCTTTGTATGTCTCACCGCTCTGTGGTTTGGCTGCATCTTCTTCCTTTTGCCTATTCAGATTATGTCTTAAGGGGCTTATTTTTTGTCTTCTGTGTGTAAACAAAACCCCAACATTCCTCTTTCCACTTATCACAATACAGAAATATAAATAATAATAGTGCTTTCCTTTAGAAGATACCTCAGATAAACAACCCCAAAATTTCTCTTCCTACTTGGTCTCATAGGTTTAAGACACAAAACTTGGCCTTTTGCAAATTTGAGCCTAGATCTGAGACGCGAGGGCATAGGTAGCTCTATATTAGTATGTGCATGCATGTATCTACAAATGTGTATTTATAGATATGTATATAAATATATATAATTTTAGAAATGACAAGGGAATGACAGCATCAGGAATGTCACCTCAACCATGCATGGAACTAACATTTCTTGGTGACGTTGGCTCAATTCATGTTTTGTCTTTGGAATGCCTAATTTCTCAGCTTTGACTGACTTTCTCTGTCCCAAACGTAGCTGCCTGTTTATTAAAGAACATTCCTAGTTTCATTTTTAGACGGAGGTTTTTTTCAAAGTGATGGAGGTAGAGAACTCAAAGGCAGCTAACATTGATTATGGTCTCTAAAGGACATGTATGTATGTGTCAGACTAATTTTAGCAAATTTTGTTAAATAATATATTTTAGGGCTGAGTCTCATCTCTCAGCTTTCTTCCTATACTTTTGAACACACTGCGTTTCTTTTGAACATTTGACTTTTTGATCAAGTTTTTAGTTCTGTGTAAGTTCTTAATTTTACCTCAACCTTTCAAAAGTAATTTCTGTCCAAATCCACACTTTTATTGGCAACTAATTAAATTTTCAGGATAAGATTACTGTCATTTGAGATCTACAGATCTGAAGGGCCAACAGATGGTTTTATTTCTGTATGTGTGGTAGGTTTGATGTGAAACATTTGATGGTTTTGCTGCTTCTCTGATCTGCATTTCTGCCTGCTAGTATACCACTAGGCCTTTTCAGTCAAAAAGTGCTAATTAATTGTTTGTATGTACATGTGAATTTCAATAATACTCCTGGATTTGTTTTACTAACTACAGTATGGACTAAAGAACTTGAAAAGCACCAACCCATTCAGTCACTTGGGGGTTATGTACAAGGGGATTTGGGCAACTCTGAAATAGTTTCTGTGGCTCTGAGTCTTCATAGACAAAAACAGTTATGTTTTAAGGACGATATTTCAGTAATTAGAATAGCCCCTATATTAAAGGTGAGTTTTGTTTCAAATAAAAAGACAAAAGTGTTAAATATTCTCCCAGTAATCCAGGAGAAGTTGTGATTGTGGGCAGAGCCCACTTTGTGTGAGGCTGCTGAGGATTCAGAATCCCTTCTCACATGTTCCAGCCTTTTTCATTCTGAACAAGTTGTGTGAATATTTAATATGCTGTAGACTCGAGGTCATAAATGGTTTGCAACAAATTATTCATGCAACAAACTCAGACTCTTCTGCTTCCTGAATCTCTCTGAAGGGGCGGCCACATACTCATGTAGAAATCCACTGAATCTTTTACACTTTTTTTTTGGTTGCTGTTAATGTTGGTGGCACAATGTATCTCACAGGGCAAGGTGGGCCAATAATCATTCTGTTGCTAAAAATCCCTAAATTCTCTTACTGAATTTGACACAGTGACAGTATCATTAACACGGTCAACTTGATTTCAGCAGTTTACTGAAAGTAGATTTTGTGGTTTGCTTGTCATGTGTGACGTTTGAATAATATACAAAATCACTTGGCATTCTTAATGATATTGCAATACATTTTTGTAATGGTTGTTGCTAAAACGTGCATTGGCAGCTCTCACTGGTACCTACTCTACTCTCATCTCCCTGAAATAAAGTGTTTTATTTATTTGCAACACCTGGAGAGCTGTGAGAAGGATATTGTAAAAGTCCATCTGGACAAGTGAGCCCTGGCAACATAAATTATAGTGCTCAGAGGCCATATGCACAAAGTAAAAGTGGAGGAGCTTTTGGGTATCTGGTCATATATTTTCTAAAGTTGCCTGCCTTGAAACAATAATGTTGCCAGGTTGGTTATAAATGATATGTGGTTCAGAAATGTAGGTCCGGAAAGGTTTCTTTTGTTGTTACACTCAAACTTTTTTTTTCTACAGACGCTCTGTGTCTGCTGTTAACAAAAGGTAAGCACTGACTCTAAAATTTTGGTTGATGACTTTAGGTAGGTGGATTTACCTACGCCATAAACATTCAACAAGATAACATCTTGTTGGTCTCTTGGTCCTCTTGCTGTAAGGTCAGATCCTTTGGTCTTAGCAGATATTGTGAATCTGCTGGTGGGCTGAATGGCAGCTGCTTTCCACAGGTTTTATGCTAGCAGTGCATTCCTCTGCCTCTCTTCCTTGGCGTCTCATCCCTCAAGGTCTTCTCATTTCCTGTTTATCTGTCAGCAGAAACAACTGCGGTGTTTGCTCCTCAATTCAATGGTAACACTTGTCTTCCCTGAGAATTCTGGTTTGAATTCAAGTTGACTAGTTGAGTTTTATCCCCTAAGTCCACATGGTTCCATCAAACCTCTTTTTTATTACATTTTTGCCTGGATTTTAGGATTTTTTTCTGGGATTTGAGGATGCTCTCTGGGTAATACTGGCAAATCTTTCTTATGAAGTGTTTGTTTATTTCAATCCATTTCTACTCCTGTCTTTTCCTGTTTTCCAGCTGGCAAACTTTCTAAATCCTGGGTGAATACTGAAGGCAGGCAGGATGATCGTGTTTACGTGATTTTTCAAACATGGAACAGTCTCAGAAATTACATTGTCAAGCTCCCTGCTCCTGTGTAGAAAGTTGCACTTCCATAAAGGTCTGTGAAGAGAAATCAGTAAAAGAAATGCAGGATACTTCAAAACAGTTGAAGCTTTATCAATATTTAAGTCCAAATAGCAACAGCAGTAATTATCCATATACCCAGCACAGTGCTTGAAAGTATGGTAACCTCAGGAACTATAAATTCTAGAAGAATGAAAGTGGCAAAGAAGCCTACTGTCAGAAGGAAAGAATATTCTTTGAGTACCAAACAAAAAAAAAAAAAAAACAGACACAGAGNAAAAAAAAAAAAAAAAGTCCTAGTTGAACCCTGAGATATTCTCAAGTTTCTGCTTTTAACTACAGCTGTATCTTCCGGCCACACAGAAGAGAGGCTATTTTATTTTTCCTCTGGAAAAAAAAATATACTTTAAAAACGTCTCCCGCCTGAGCTTTTTAATTTTATAATCTGCCTAAGAATATCTTGCTTCTTGCTGTAAGTTTTCAGCTGATTAGAAACTAAGCCATGTGTTCTTAGCAGCATCCAGGATTTGTATTAATGGAAATAGCAGCAGATCCTCTTGTAATGAAGGAACACAGAGGGGCAGAAATATTTTTGGGATCATTTAACTGCTTTAAGAGACAGATAGATAAGAGCGGCAGCCACAGCCAACCACCACAAAGCTACCACAGCCCATAAAATGTCCCATCAACACACTGAGTTTCTTCAAGTACGTAACATCCTAAATTTCTGTGCCAGAAGTAAGATTGTCTTCATGTTTCTGTCCCCCGGACGGTTTCATCTCCAGTTCTCCACTCTTGTCACTGTCCAACAGGATGTTGAAAGTAGATCTGCTGCTTTGAGTATGTTTAAATAAGAATGTGCCTACACTTCACTTTGAGAATATTTCAGACTTCCTGAAGAAACTGTAAGCTCATTTTTCCTTTGTGTGCTTTTCTCTTGCACTGTTCATTTTGCAGTTGCCCAATCTTTGGTGTATATTGTGTCAAGGTTGTTTGTGTTTCTTTCTGTTCCTGCAGCACCTGCATCTTAACAAATAATGGCGTTAGTAATCTGAAGCAGCTTGGTTTCTTACACTCTGTGTTTCAGAGGCCTTTTGAGCCAAAAGTCTGCTAAAGTTGAAAAGTGCTTTTAGGAGCTGTATCCATGCAGTCACTGTCCTAAACTAAGGGCTTTGTATATTACCTGGACAGTAATTCTTCATTTTGTTCTACTTTGTGTACCACCCAGGGTCCCCTCTGTCTGTCTTTTACTCAACAGCACACCCAAAATCTCAGGTCATTGAGAATTGAACATTCAAATAGGTCATCACTTAAAAAAGCAGATAAATGATTTGTGAAATGTGTCACTTGCAGGAACCTACTTTAAGGTTTGCTGAATTTAACAAAAGATTTAGATAGTAATTTTGGTTAGTGTGGGGCCTTTCTCTTTTATGTCACTTACTGCTTGGTTAGATTTCTAAGAGCTTTACCAGAAAATAAAAGTCCTTTTTTTACTACCTCAACGTTTGATGCCATTAAAGGGGTAAGGTTCTATGGTTCCCGTCCTATGCTGACTGCATACGTTTTCAGTCAGCAAATTGGCACAGATTTCTTTGCATTTTTTACTCTCCTCTCCCTGTCCCAATTGATTGAGCTCTGCAGTCACTATGTTTGCAGGTATATCAAGACCAATAGAATGTGACTACTCTATTGCTAAGAGCATTCAGTGTGTAATCACATTGCCATGGATTGGCACTCTCAGCCATGGCAGTGCTGATTTCAGTGCCAGCCAGCAACCTAAATATTTGCTCTCCTTTCTTGAAGGATTTCGCAGTCCAGACTGAGCTTGTTTTTTTTTTTTTTTTCCTTGCAGCTATACTGCTCTCAGCTACTCAGCTGCAGACTGAGGCAGGTACACCTAGCCAGGCTTTCTCTCAGCAGAGATTGTGAATCTGCAGTTGTGTCATTGACCACTGTCAGGATTAAGTCCAAAACCAGTTCCTTCCTTAGTTCTCAGAAGTCTAAATGCAGCAACCTCTCAACACTCACATTACCTAGAAGATGTCGAAAAATTCTCATTGTCCCTTGGGAGCCTTTTCCACTCGTTTTCTTATACTACTTTTGAAAGTTCTTTTTGGTGGTCCTAGAACATTGGTAATAAACAAGATGACATTTATCATCTTGATTTTTCCTTGAGTGCATGCCTGTTTGTTTCTTCACTGCAATCCCGTGGAACTCCCGCCTTGCTCTGCTGCTTTCTGCAGAGCCAGGAGGGGAAGTGTCACTGTGAGTGCCCAGCCTCAGAGCACACCATGGCAAGGTTTGTTTGCCATCAACAAAGCAGGGAAATGAGCAGAGGCAGTCACATTTGCGAACACTTTTCCAAAAAGAGAAGGAGGAGAGGAGGGGATGTTGAAAAAATACACATCTTCACCCTTTTTGTTGGCTTCTGGGTATGTCTCAAGTAATCAGAAGGAAATGAAATTTCAGGTTGGCAGTTTTCCCTTTAAAATGCTCTGTGCATTAGTGCTGAATGTGAATAGCATCATCTTTTTTTTTTTTCTTTTACTTTTTTTTTTTTTAAGAGAAATATCTATTAATAGATCTCCGTAACAACATTTGCTTACTGGTTTATGCTTATGGCTTATCACAAAACTATTCAGGAGGACTTGTGCTAAAAACTGTGAAGTTTATATAATTGCAACCAAAGGCAAAGCTTTGCTTCAGGGTCTGCTACCCTATCAAACAGCAAGAGCTGAAAATAATGATGTAATTCCAATGACTTCTTCTAAGGGGCCGTGTGAGCTTATTTGACCCAACAAGACACTGGCTTTGGCAAGCAGAATGCCTTTGATTCAGAGCTCCTTCTGATTAAAATGAGCTCTCACTGGTCTATATTGTAATTATCTTTTGATCTTAGTCGTGTATTTTCAGTGGGATGTGATAATCACATTAAAATTAAATATTTTACTTCCTTTTTTTTTGGCGTGTGTGTGCTATCTGCAGTTATATTTGTGCAAGTGTTTCAGTGTAATATCATGGAAAATTACCACAGTGACAGAACTGCAAACATCCCATATTATTACCTCGTGCC
The DNA here is from genome assembly GCA_013397315.1 of Donacobius atricapilla. Taxonomy (NCBI): domain Eukaryota; kingdom Metazoa; phylum Chordata; class Aves; order Passeriformes; family Mimidae; genus Donacobius; species Donacobius atricapilla. Next base: position 1,252,364 of record WBMY01013524.1, on the reverse strand, counting down.
ATGGGATTTCAAGTAAACTAGAACTCTTTACAGTCTAGGAGAGCTGCCAGTCCCCCTGAAATTACCATTTTAATTGAATTGATCATAAACACTTTGCTCTGGCTGTAATACCAGACTGAGAAGATTAAATCTATTTAGCCATAGTTTGGAGAAAGGGTGACCTTTCAGACAGTTTTGTTATAATTGAAAGGTTACTAATTTTTCTGGCTGGAGCTTGATGCAAGGAAATGTGATGTCAAATTGTAATATTAGAAATACTACTTTTGTTAAAATATGTAGATGTAGTCAGTAAATATATGTTTATCTATTTTTCTCACTTTTATAATTGTTATCTTAATCTGAAATTATTATAATTTATTTTAAATCTACCAGTTTGGAATTTTTATTAGGAATATTAAGGAAAATACAAATGGTTGATGCACCCACACACAAAATAAACTTATTTCTAAAGGAATAAAGCATCATGCCTTAAAATAGCAAGTGTCTTCTGGCCTCAAAATTTTCCAGAGTCAATTTTTTTTTTTTGTCTGAATTCTTTTGTCTTAAAATTGCCAGCAGCCTAAACATTTTGTTAGATCTTTTTGCCCTGCTGGCGAGCCCCTCTCCTTTTGCTGTGCTCTTTGCTGCCCATGGTCCCTGTCAGCTCCAGCACACCGGAGAGCCCAAGCTGTTCCCTCCAGTCCAATTAACCCCAGACCACAACAGCCTTGTTTGGTGTCACACTGGCAACTTTATATTATTTCGTTATTTAAATGAGCAACTTGATTCCAGCATCTCCTTCATATTGTTCTCTCGGGTAACTGGTCATTCTAACAACTTGCTTTCAAATCTTTTCCTTTTTGAGGTTGACCTACTGAAAGGTAAAGGATTTCTGTACTTTTTACCTGCTATATTAATGCATTTAATCTAAAGTCTTTTGCTTGTGTGGAAAGACAGCCAAAACTGAATTGTAGGATGTGATTCTAATATCTCTTTTCAGCATCCTTCTAGGTACAAACATACTAGAAGCTAAAGCAATTGTAAATAGGGGGAAAAATAATGCTCTGCTACCTCAACAGCTTTCTTAAGTGGGTTGATTTTGCAGGTATGCCTGCAAACAGAAGATGCAGCGATTTGACAGTTCCAGACTTGTTTTGTCATTGCTCCTTTAAATGGCAATCTAGTACTGTGTACATTATTTTCAGGTGAAAAGATTTGTGATGGAAAATACAGCTCTTCAAAGATTTCTACTATTGACCGAGGTGTTTGAGAGGAATGAAGCATCCACAAATTATCTGGGTTCTTCAAATGCAAGTACCGTGCTCCTCTTTCTAAATTTCCTTTCTTTCTTCTGAAATATGATGCAAGTCAGCAATTCTTCATTGGCATTGAAGCTCAGACCATAACTTGGACTGTGTGGGCATGATAATTTTGATTGATCTTGTGCTGCAGCCAGCTCTCTACTCAGACTGGATTTTGGACACACAAAGAGTAAATACAACCCTCTTTCCTCAAAAAAACCTAGAGTAGAGTTCTGGGAAGGAGAAGGAGAGTATCAGAAATGCCAATCCCATTACTCCTCAGATAGTTCTTCTGCTCTTTTGTATTACCCGCAAGAAGTTTCAGGACTGTGTGATAACTTTATGGATACATGTGAGGGAAATGCTCCTTCTGGGAAACAATCCTCCTGGGTGCACAGCTGTCAAAATGGATGGCCATCAAGGCTTTGAAAAGTAATTCAATATTATGTCTGAAATGAGCAGATTGGAGCAGAGAGGGTTAAGTGTATCTTCAAAAAGGTTATACAATATCTGGAAAAAAATTATTGGGTGAGTTCCCTCTGATTGCTAATTGCATACAGTATTAAGACATCATTTTCTTTCCTTTCTCATTTGATGTGTGCTTCAAGGTAAAAGATGGATCATGGGATTATGACAAATTCTCCTCTGGGATCTGTGTAGTGGGGCTTGTCTTTGATCTTCCTTTTCTCCTGGCCTTGGAGACCAAATGCATTTTTGCACATGGCAAATGCGCAGAACTGTGGGGCTCAGAACTGTCGTGCTGATCAGAGAGCATTTCCCTGAAAGGTCTGTGCTCCGCATTATTGAAACATTAAAGAGTGTAGTGCAAACTGTTTGGGGCTTGACTTGGATGTGGCTTTGTGTCCTGCCCTGGAAGCTGTGGTCTGGCATGGGATGAAGGGTCAGATGGCCCCAAGCTCACAGTGACCTCTGCTGAGTTATGAGACAGTTGGATTTTTTTCCCTGTTTTATTTTGTATTTGCTACTATGAGCTGGTGGTTAATATGGGAGTTCCCTGTAATTTTTGTGAGCTGTGCTCTCCTGATAACAGTTAGGATGTGTGCTAAGGGATTAAGGCTACAGTGGGCATATATTTCAAATAGATTTATATTATAGAAGCCAATCCTGTCAATCAGGTAGTTGATAACTAAAACTGGATATTGAGGACCTCAGCTTACAGATATGGGGTCTGTATCAGGCTGTGCTGGGTCAACAGCACAAAAAAGCAGCTCTGAGCTGTGTGCAGAGGAGATAAAATGAGAATAGGGCTCTTCTGCAGTACCATCAGTTTACTGACACTGCTGTGTCCTGGGTGTCTTGGAGCTGCTAAATTCAGTATATTTTGTGCAAGGTGTGTCAGCACCCGTAGTGAGCTCTGCCATCGTGGAAGAGCTTGGCAGGATGGTGCTGAGTGAAATACAGAAATAGGAGTGGGAAATGTAGGAGGTAACTGGAGATGGACATTGTCCACGTATAGTCGTCAACAATACAGGGCTTGTTCCACTGTGAGCAAAGTGACCTGGAGTTGCACTGTTTTTTATCTTAAAGGCTTCTTGCACGATTGATTGAATAAGGATATGTTGGGAAAGACAGGACTTCACTTTCAGCTGAAAACTTGTTCTGTGGGATTTTCTTTGTTTCCCTGAGCCCAGTGTACTTTTTTTTTTTTTTTTGACTTGGGTAAAGGAAGGAAGGGATGACCTGAGGTTTTTATTAGACTTTCATTAAATATATTACATGTAAGCAATGAGGCGTTGTATTCACTGAAACATGTGGGTGCAATCATGATGGAAATAAACCCTATAATATCATTTGTAATAGCCAACAAATAGATGGTATTTTAAGTTTTTTCAGTTTGCTCCTGAAGAAGGCTCAGTAATTGAACAGGCTTTTTGTAGAGAAAGCAACTACTGATGCCTCTTCTGGTCTATTTATTTTTCATTTTCCATCTTTTTCTGTCTACAACTCACTTATTTTTTGCCCTTCTGTTGCCTTCAGCTGGAGGCTTGGCGTGCTCGTGTGTTTTTCCAAGAGGAATGGCTCTTACAATCATGAATATTACCTTTCAATACAATTCAGATAGGCCCTCAAATGTAAACACTTTTTCTTATGAGAGAGCGGAAGAAGCAAGTTGTTTAAAATAGCCTGTATTTTTTCTAAGAAAAGGACATGAACACATGAGCTATTCTGCCTTTTCTCCCAAACCCCCAATATCCATATATTAATAAACTAAGGCCAAACAGGTTCATAGGGATACATTTGCTTTTCAATGCATGTGTCACTCCCTGATTCAATTATTACTGCATTTTTCAGAGGAAAAATTAATTAGCAGTTTGTCACTGTTCTTCTGACTCCTGGAGTTCCAATAATGACTTGATTTTTATAGAACTGAGCTTATTACGTGCAATAGACAAGTCTGGACAAAACAATTTACATGGTGCAGCTTCTGAAACCTGATTGCTATTATCAGCATCCTCACTGTGGCTGCAGAGCTGACAGATTTTAGGAGTTAGAACAGGATGCATAATATACCTTATTATTTGAAAAAGGGTCTTCGATTTTTCACCCACCTCCAGCAATTATCATACTACCAAAAAACGTGATGAATGTATTTCCGGTTATGGAAAAATTAGCAATCAGAAGTCAGCACTAGAAGGACAGGTAGTATTAAAATTTCATTTTCAAATCTGACAGTTTAATTCTGCAGGGGAGCATTCAGTTCTTCATATGTTAAGAGGAGTACCATGAGGATTTTTTTTTCTCTGTAGTTACACAACAATCTCATGTATAGGTTTAGCTGTGCTTTCTCTATCTAAATAATGCACTTTTTTTTTCCTTTACAGTATGCATCAGTATCTGATCTTTTCCCTGAGGTCAAAATAAGCACGATTTGCCCAGTACTTCTATTTTCCATTCTTTTTGCTGCCTCTGCAGCAAAGCTAAAAGTTCCACATCTGCAGACTTCTGCCATCTTCCAACACTCTTCACCTCTGAAGAGGTTCACACCTCTTCAAAATATTATGTTTCCCAGGACGTGAGGACCTCTGGAAGGCCCAGGACGTGTGAGCCATCAATAGGTTACTTGTCTTACCCTGTATATTCAAACTGTGGACACAGTGGAGACAGACCTCATCTGAGGTGTGGCAGTGAGCAATCCTCTCAGCAGGGGAAATTAAGAGCAGAAGACCAACAAGTCTCAAGCAAGAAGCAAATGTCCTTCACCAACCTCCCATCACTGGGGGATCCATGTTCAAATTCCTCCCACCACAGCTTTCTGAGTGTCTAATATCCTCAAACACCTCTGGGAATTGAATATCTTTGATGTTCAGACAGGAATGGAATCCTTTGTAGAAATGATACATAGAGAATAATTTATACAAGATGTTTTGCTTTCCTGGTTTTGTGACTGTGACCTTGTATTTCTAGGTATTCATAATTCATAATTAAGTCATAATTAAGAGTTTTCTCTTTCCAGATTGTCAATGGTTATTTGCAAAGTGCTGAAGTTTGGTAAATTGCGTGTAAATATTTCCAAAAGGAAAGACAAAAGTGTGGCAGCATGAGAATGATCTTACCACAAAGGTAAGAACTGTTTCTCATACATTTATTTGCAACTTCTAGTAGAAAGTATCACTTGAAAAGCAAGGAATTCCTTAGAAAACCTTTGGGGAAATTCCTCTGATTAGTCATCTTAGTATCAGATATAGGCTGCTTTGGACATTTTATACCAGAGATGCAGATTCCATTGTACTGCCTATTAAAAATTGATCCACATTTGCTGAGGTTTCTAATTCAACTTCCTGAATGGGCATTGTGCTTAAAAAGGCCTTTTTCCAAAGAATAGTCACTTGGGCTTCTCTGAGGAGTCCGTGTTCTGCTTTTGGCCATGCTGAGCCCTGACACTGACCCACTGACCCACTGCCCAGGAACTGGACATTTATTTCAAAGAATTCTCTTTAGTCTTTGGTAGCATAAGGTATGTGCTGCAAAAAACTATTGCAAAATGTTTGTAGCCCCACAAAACATCCAGACACATTCAGTGCGTGCAAATAAATGAAAAAAGAAAATAAAATAATTACCGCTTTAATTTTGGCTAAATCTTTAGATGCAGTATTTTGTTAAGTGCATATGTGAAGTAGTATTTTTATTGCTCCATGCAATAATCCAGGACAATATGTTATTTTTGCCAGTTGCTGGGTGAAAAATAGCAATACATCATAGAAGAATGATGACAACTATACATTATTCTTTCATTTTATTAATGGTATTCATCAGCAGAAGTTATCTGTGATTTCATCGCCTGATACAATTAGCCACATGAATTTAGAACAGTAAATGGATCCGTGGGTTACAATTGGATCCAATATGGATATATCTAAGGGAAGCCACTCTGCTATGCCTCATTTAATGCAATATGTTGTGTATTTTCTGTTCCTCATGAACGCAGAGTTCACTTACCTGGCCCACAGCATTTCATTTTCACGTCACTTTGGCAATGCATGGCTGTGTTTCAACTAAAGCAGGATCACAGATGGTTGTGGAGGTGTGAGATTGCAATTTTCTCCATGGTAATACTTTGAACTTTTACTGCCCTAGTAGCTTCTCAGTGCTAAATATAGCGACACTCACATGTGATTTAGTCACAAAGGTAATCATGTCCTTTTTTCGGTGCTGCACTGTATCTCACAGGACCTGCTGCTGCCGATCCAGAAGGGCAGAGGTCTGCCTGCAGACATCCCTGCTAGCTACGTGCAGGTGTCTCAGGTGTTCCACAGCTCCTAAAATCACCTGGACCCCTACCTTCAGACAATCGAGATCCTGTCCTGGAAGCACACACACACACGTGCATGTAGGATCTCGCTCTCACACCCTGGAGGTTGAGTCCACACTCAAGTTAACTCTCCAAGTTAAACTTGGAAAGTACAGATCCAAATATTTTATTGTGATTTACTCACGTCTGGAATTTATTAACTATTTTAATTAGAATTATGGATTGTTAGAAATCACCTTTATTGGTTTCTTGACACCAATGTGCTGCTCTTCTGCGAGAGAGCTTTGCATACAGCATTTCCTGGGGAAGGATAAGGGAAACCTTAAAATCTCTTATTGCTGTTACCTTAACAAGCTTGTCAGAAACTCCTTGCACCATAAAATCTACTTGCACATGTCCTGACATCTTTTAGCGATTCTTTTTTCAGCATCTCATCCTAAAACTGGTTTCCAGCTCAATCACCTTAAACTAAATTATTTTGGAGATGCTGATAAAATATGGAGAAAGGATATCCTCAAACTCACAGTTAGGAAATTAGGTATCTTTCGTGTTTTGTTTCTGTGAAACTGTTACAATTCTCTAGGATTCTTTGGGCCCTGGCCTGTCAGAGTATTGCTGCTTTAATAGGTGGCTTGAACTCAGAGTCTTTCCACCACCCAAGCATGGTGGGGAAAATGCTGCTGATAGTCTTTACACAGTAGTTACCACTTTTCAATTTTCACATCCTCCTGTGACATTTTTCACTCATTTTCTCACTGGATTTTTTACTCCAGTGGTGGCAACATTCCTAATAATTACAATTTAAAAAATATAGATAGGCTTACTTTTCTTTGTGCTCTGATTTCTAATTCTTGCAGAATAATTTCTGTTTTCTGGAATTCTTTTCTACTGAGGAATGTAGAGGTGGATTATGGTCTCTATGGAGAATGTGTTCTGATGTGCCGCCATATATAAATAATGTTGTGTAATGTGCTTTGGACAGAAGATCTGCAAATTCATTCTTTAATCTTAAAGCAGGTATTAAGGCATATTTTGTATGTGTTTGTAAGGCAAACCTGTAGAGAGCTTGGCAGTGCCAAATTTGCAGTGGGAAAGGACTCTTGTACAGGGTCTCTTGTAGAGACAGTGACTGATACAAACATCAACTCCCACTGGTGACATTTCCACAACTCCAGTGATGCTAATCCTTTGTGTTTGCTTTTCCATACCTCATGCTTTTACTTATCTTGGCTTTTATGATTCACAGGAATTCACTTTAGCTATATACTCACTCCTCACTTATTCTCATCTTTTACAGGAATGTTTGGGCTTGGGGTTTTTGTCAGGGAGAGCTTGGCTAACTGAACTTTTTGGTTTTGAAATAAAAAGTAGCTCAGTAAGATGATCAGATGTATGTAGTTTTTGAAAAAAAAATGGGAAGGCTGACATGAAAAAAAGTAAACTTTCTTGATGATAACTTGAAGTCATTAGGTAGTGGCTACCTAATCATTTTTTGGAGTGGTGTTAGAGTCAAAGCAAATTATCATAGCAGTGGAGGACAGATAGCAGTAACAGCGACTCTTGTTTACATGTCGGAATCTGGCATTCCACACATCGAGTTATATCTAACCCCCTTCAGCACCTGTCAAAAGTAATATTCATCACTCTTCCCTAAAGGCCCGGAGTGACTTAATCAGCTGAAGTTTCTCTCTGTTTTAGCTGCCTGCTCCTATTTGAGGCAAGGAGAGGCTCTCTGGCTGCACAGAGGTATTGTATGTCTCTGTTAAGCAGATACACAACCTTTCTGTTCAGTGCCTCTCCCTTTATATCCCATCACCTTCCTGCTCCCTCCTTACTCTCAATAAATAAAACAAGCCCCGACCAGACAAAGCTGATAAGCTGCAGCCAGGCAGAGAGGGATGGAAGCTGTCTTTGGAGTCATGAGCTGGGCTGCCACTGATGTGACAGCACTGAAGGCAGTCAGACAGAGGAAGAGATCAAATACTGAACTCTTGAGTCCTCTTGCTTCCCAAATGCACCAAACAAAAGTGTTGGTATGTTACCTGCAGTAAAAGACAAGTCAACAATAAAGAGATAAAGTAAGTAATAAGGAGAGGAGGGATTGATGGACATTGCAGTAGCTATCTTACATGTATATTTAATGCTGGTGGAAAGTGTGGATGGGAACTAATGAATTGCAGGCGCGTGTGGGTTGTGTGCCCAGTAAAAGGAACTGCTTAAATTATGCAGGACATGTCATCCTGTTGCCAAATATTTAACACCGTTCCTACACAAAAGAGACAGCTCGGGGGATCCTTATTTAAACATTAGTAATCAAATCCTTCTCTTATCTTGGGAAACTCTTTTGCATAATTTGTGCCTTCCTCATCTAGAACTCACTCACAAAGAGGTGTCCCAGTGTTGGTTGACAAAACTTAGTGCTTCAGTGACAATTTGTGCTGTTCCATAACTGTGTAAGTGAGTAAAAATAAGCCTGTCTAGATTTCCATTTGCTGATTATAATTGTTGTCTGTGTCTGTATATTTTACAGTGACTTATGATCATTTCCTGTCCTGGGATTGAGAAAGAATGTCTTTACCTCAAAAAAATTGCCCATTCTGACTCAAAAAGAAAAATGTTGGAAATGCAAATATTTTCCACAAATTGAAAGTCACCCCGAGCTCTCCATATCTCTTCTGAAAGTAATGCTTTCAGCAGAAACTGGCTGATCTGCCTAATGGGTACAAATTGTTCCTGCCTGAAATGAATTTTATTTAAAATTCAGTATCTTTCAAAATTTATGGTTCCCAGTCTGTGGGGGTTTCTTTGCTTCTGTAAAATGCACAAAGAGAACTAATCCAGTGCAACGTGTCCTCATAAGAATTGTTACATTATCTTATCATGCATTCATGGAATAGTTTGGAGTGAGAGGGACCTTAAGGATCATGTAGTTCCAACGCCTGCCATGGGCAGGGATAAATTCCTCTATATCAGGGTGCCCCAAGCCCAGTCCAGCCTGGCTTTGGACACTTCCAGGGATGGGCAGCCACAGCTTCTCTGGGCATCCTGTGCCTCAACACACAGTAAAATATTTCTTCCTCCTATCCCATTAATCCTGCCCTCTGTCAGTTTGAAGCTGTTCCCCTTGTCCCATCTCTCCATACCCTTGCCCAAAGTCCCTCTCCCGCTCTCTTGGAGCCTCTTTAGGTACTGGAAGGAGCTCTAGGCTCTCCCCAGAACCTTCTCTTCTCCAGGCTGAACAGCCCCAGCTCTCCGACATGTCTCCATGGCAGAGGTGCTCCAGCCCTCTGAGCATCTCTATGGCCTCTGCTGGACTCCCTCTGATGGGCCCATATCCTTCTTACGTTGAGGGGCCCAGAACTGGACTCCAGGTGGGGCCTATCAAGAGTAAAACAGAGAGAGAGAATCACTTCCTCCAGCTGCTGGTCACGTTTCTTGTGGTGCATCCCAGGACAGCGTTGTCTTCCTGGGCTGTGAACACACATTGCTGGGTCATGTGGAGCTTCTTGTCAGTCAGCACCCCCAGGTTCTTCTCCTCCCAATGGGGCTGCTCTTAGTCATTCAGCACCCAGCCTGTACTTAATGTTTATTAGTTCTTACTTCTCCCTTATCTTGGTCTCATTTTGATTTCCTAAGAGGTTGTACCGTGCTGACCCTTCTGTGTTTCATCCAACTGAGTGCATTTGGCTGCTGATAACATAATAAGCATGGGAAAAGAAAAAGAAAAATGAAGAACAGCACTGAAAACCTTAGGCAGTCAGTAGCTTTGATAGTAGCAGATGAAGTTTCAGAGGGAATTACAAATGAGGAGAAAGAGCAGAATTTGTAATAAAGAAGTATGATGCTGCGCAAGTAACTGAACTTCCTCCTACATATTTCAAACTTATTTCCTCAGTGCTTGAAATTCCATAATGTTAATGCTGACCTTTAATGTGTGGGAGTATTAGGGAAAGGAAGTTGTGTCTCGCTATATTGTGAAAGCACAAAATTTAAAAAAGACTGTGAGAGTATGATTAAGAACTAATTAGTAACCTCCATAAGGTCTACTCTGTGTTTGATAGATGAGTTATAAGATTGGATCCCAAATTTAAACCACTACAAAATTTTAATGTGCTGTTATGCCATTTTGTTAAAACCTGGAATAGAAATAACTGAGATTACAATGTGAATTTATAGGTAAAGAGTCTTGGAGCAGTTTCATGTGTCTTTAAGATTTTTAAACTTAGAATTTCTGGAGAGGAAATATGTAGCATAGACAAAAAAAGCAACCCAAAGTCCAAAAACATTACTGGAGGCAAATCTGCCTCTGAAGTAGTAAAATCCAGATTTTCACATCTGATTGTTTTAGTAGAGTGTTTCTGGTTCCTCCAATGGCACAAGCTCGCAGTGGACTTCCTGTTGGTTGCTGATACAGAGCAGTATAGAGAACACATCACTGTGTATCTCACTGAGCATTATATAATGTTTAGAGAATATATGCTATTAAGATAAATACATAAATATAGAGCAGTCTTCTCCCAGGATGTAACCTTCTGGCTTCTGACTATTTTGCTTCAAGGATTGCCTGAGCCAATGGCAGCGACAGTAACTTGATGTCTTTGCTTGTCTTCAATTAATCTGAATATTTTTTTTTGTTTGCTTTCAAGATTTGCACCTTCTAGATATTCATAACTCCCTGGCATTTTAAAATTTAAATGTTATCCCAATTTTCATTTCCATTTTGAGCTTCAGGCCTCATGTCACTTTACTTTCCTTCCTTAGTATTTCTGCCCTTGTCTAGATACCTCACTTATTTTGTTTTCTGGAGGGCATACATATAAATATATAAATGAAATGCTCTTTTTCAACTTGAAACAATTGGCTTGGGGTCAGTGAGTAGACTTCTCCTTTTCTGTCACATCTTCCATATTCTCCTTCCCACACTGTGCCTGACATATTACTCCTTCTTGTCTGCTTTATGCACCTCATCCTTCATGGCTGTTTTTCCTTGCTCTCATAATTTTCCAGTCTTTGCTTTGGTCTTTTTTTTTTTTTTTTCCCTTTTCATTCTGTTCATTTTGGCAACTGTGCTCTTGCCTTACCAGAGTTCCGCACTTAGTTCATTTCATGTTTGATAAAGAAAAATCAAGCTTGTTAAGTCTCATTTGCCAATACGTTGCCTCTGATTTGCTTCAGAAGCAGTGACTGCTGCTGTTTTGTCCAGAACTTTCCTCTTTTATCCATCTCCTTTGCCGTTCTTCCAGCCCTGTATGTTAGGGCTGGTGCTTGCACAAAAGCCTAGAGCATGAGGTGGATGTTTGGCACCTTGACACCTTGACTCTTGGTGCCTTGGTGGTGAAGCACCAAATAATCAATTTACTGAACCGCCAGCTGTGTAAAAATCTGAAAAAAATGTGGTTTGAGGCGTAGCCTTTCCTGCCATTACACATTTCAGTTTTACTTGATATTTATCCAAATTCTTAGCTGAAAGGCACCATCTATAGCAATGCTGCAGGGAAGGCAAGCCAGGTAAATGAGAGAAGCTGTCTGTGGTCCAGCAGAAGGGCTTTGAAACCAAGAAATGTGCTTTTCCAAGGACTTCCCTGTCCTGCATTCAGTTAAAATTTTGATACTTTCAAACGGGACTGATTTGGACCTGCAGCTTGCAAGGACAATACAGCACCAGGGGCTGTCCTCCAGTGGCAAAAACAGAGATAAATCTCCCAATGATTTGCACATTATTTCTTAATCTAACCTGAATACAACCAGTGATCTCTGGAATACTTAATCATTCTTTCTTCAGGGAGAGAAAGTATTACAAGACGAAACCTGAGCTCCAACTGTGCAATAAAATAGCTTTGACTTAGTGGTAATGAAAGCAGAATTAAGTCCATTCTATCTAGTGAGTGTGAAATTAAGTCATTTGGTGTGACACTATTGCATTTTCTAGAGAGCATAACAAAAGACCTTGTTGAGAGTGACTATGAAATGATCAATAGAAGGTTTCTTGAAACCAAATAAACTGGTTTTCTATGTGAACAATGAGCAGCACATCACAGTACCAACGGAAGTATAGCTTTTATTGGTCCTTGGCTTGAAACTAAACTGTTAATTAGTATAACGTGGTGTTGGTAGAGGTTTGAAGAGTAGAGGTGAATGGAGCATTCTTCTTTTAATCACCACACATTTGCCTTCTGCTCTTACCTTTAATAGTGAACATGAAATACTTCCTAGCACCTCTCCTTGCACTTTTTTTTGTTTAAATATTTATATGTGGAATTAGGTAATTTCAGCAGCTTTATGTTGGCTACTTAATTGACATGACAAATGAATCAGGGTGAGATTGAACTCACCTGAAACTAACAAAAAACCAGATTGTAACCAAGCTCCACTTTTAGAAAGAGATTAAGCCATACTGAGATATGAATATGAGGTTATTTCTATTAGACTATCTATATTAGATAGTCTAATAGAAAGATATAGATAGATATTTCTATTAGACTATAGACTATATCTAATAGACTATCCAGTCTATTTTCCCCCTAAAATATTGCATTTTTCTATATCTATACCCTTTTTCAGTGGCAAACACAATGTTAAAACAAGCAGCCTATTGTCTTCATACCAGCTTTTCTTGTAAACTCAGGAATAAGTGATATCAAATAGTAGAAAAATCTTTGAGAGCCTTGACTAGAGCGTAAATTAACCCATATATAAGTACAAAACTCTGGGAAAGAACTGCTGATGCTGTCTGGGTTGCCTAACTACAAGCTGATATTCCTATTATGTGCAGAACTCTTGCACTGCCAGACAGTGCTTTACTCAAATGGTGTGAGAACTTCCTCTCTGTTATCGGCTCTCCGAGGGATAAAATGATGCAGCTGGCTTTCAGAATCATTATGTGTGTGTTCAAATCTGTGTTATTTTCATTTATCTCCTGAATTCCTTCTGTGTTCTGAGTTTTTGAGTTACAGTGTGGTAATTTTCAAGCTTTCCTTTGCAGAATGCAGAAATACTTTTTTTATCTATTGGAAGTTGAGATTCTCTACTGTAAATCTACCCAGTGGATAAGCCCTTAAAAGAAACAGTAGTATTAATGAGCTGATGGTGAAGATTTCACGTCACTGCAGCTTTTCACTCAAATTTTTTTTCCACAAATTCAGCTCCTTTTTAGATTCAGTTGAGGATCAGTTTACATGTGGATTTACATGCAAGGTAAATCTTGGATTTTTCTCCTCACGTACCCTCTGGAGGAATGAAGTGCTTGTGGGGAAACGAACCCAAAGGAAATATATGTACCTAGAAAGACTTCTTTCCTGTATTCTCTTTCTTCTGCCATCAGACACTGCCATTGTCAATTGTGAGAAATAAGAATAACCTCAGGCCTGAAGTGCATTACTGACTTAAAGGGGAGATTTGTGGGTGGCCCTCCTTCTCTGCTTACCTGGGGTCTCTGGTGAGACAGACACACGCTCTGGATCTTCACCTGCCCGTGCTTTCAGTGCTGGGGGCTGTAGGTTTACCTACAGATGTTCATCTGCGGCAGACCATCAACAGCTCCCCTTAGAATGTAATGCATCCAGACCCAAAGGATTTGCAAAATAGGAGGGAACAGGAAAATCCCTCATTTTTTCTCAAAATCCCATATTTCTTCATGTTTGACAAGTGTTCTGCTGTCCTCCCAAATGCTGTAGCATTTTCAAACAAGACATTGGTACTTGCTTTAACAGCGCAGTCTTCTGTGTAAGTGCAGGGAAATTATCCGCACTTGAAGAGAAGCTGTAAGCCATTAGAGCAAGTAAGATTGGTCATCACAGTGCCCCAAAAACCCTGCTTGAAGAAAAAAGAGAAAATGTGCATGTGGATTGGTATCCATGGGATATTTTTGTTGTGTTCTGTCAGTCAGTCATGAGTCAAATAATTTACTGCACAGGTATTTCTACAATTTGGACCAATAAATATCTATTCCTCAACCCGTCATATTTAGTTCTGATATTATATATTATTGCTGGCATGCCTGGGAGTATGAGCAGCAGAAGTATTACATTCTATTTAATTATGTGCATACATACATATTACACATTTCACCCCAAACCTGGGCATGTATCAGCCATCAGGAAAGGCAAGAATATCCATTTATCAAAGACAGTGCTGAGGCAAAAGTGCCTGTTAAATTCAATGAGTCACTAACTTTAAAGGGTCTGCTGTGGCTGTGCCTTTCTTTAAACTTGGGTGTTTTTCAATCAGTATTACTTCATTATGCAGGTGGTCTGAATTATTTTGGCTTTCTTAACAGTGCTTAATGCAGAGAGGTTTCTGGGACCTGTGACCATAATTTGCACTCTGCAATCACATTTTCACCAGAAAAATGGCAGAAATCTGAAGCACTGTGCTGAACTTCTTTTGAGCACATGTTGCTCATTTAGCTAATAAACCAATTATTTTGTATTTAGGAAACAACCCCAAAACCTCCAGCTCCTAAGGTACTGCTACAGAGTAAGGGACACGGGTGTTTGATGGCCTCTGTACTTCCACATTACCAAGATTCTCTACCAAGGACAAGGAGTGAAGGGCTCCTGGATGTTTTGGGGCATGTTGCTGATGAAATGTGGTGGAAACAGCTGGCTTTGGAGAGTTTCTCTCTCTGCTGTCAGCACTGCCAAAAGGGAAACAGAAGCCCTAAATTGATGTTTTAGAATCTTTACGTGTCTGTGTGTCAGGGGACCCCGGGTGCCCCCATGCTTGTGAGGGTTTGTGCTCTTTCATTGGCCAAGCCCACAGCTCACGTCCTCACTGAATTTCTGCAAAATCTGTTCTGGGTTTACAAAGAGCAAAAAGACATGTTGAATTTTGAGATAAAAAATGTTTGTAGGATTTAATTTGACCCTTCCACTAAAATCCAGATTAAATAATGGAATGACTGAATGATCTGGATTAAAGGGAGTTTAAAAGTTATCTCATTCCAACCCCCGTGCTGTGGGCAGGGGTGTCTTCCACTAGACCACACTTTCAGGGATGAGGCATCCACAATTTCTCTGGGCAACCTGTTCCAGTGCCTCATCACCCTCAGTGTTTGCCTAAGACTCAAGTACTTGCCTCAGACTTAATTTGTTGAGAATATTTCCCTCCACTCTCGTTTCCTCACATTGAGAGCGCTGCTCACTGTGTGTGGGTGTGTGATGTGAAGAACACTGCTGAAGCTCAATGAATTCCAACACAGTTTTCTATGCGAGGGTTAGAAGTATAAAGAGTCTATTAAAAGTTCTGCAAGGTCTCCAAAGCCCATGAATGCATGTGAAAAATGGATGTGCAAAATGCCTGCAATCACACAGGACCTCATAGTGCTTCTCCTCATACTATGGCTGAAGTCTTGGGGTTGAAATCCTTCCTCTGGAGTTACGTAGGTAAAGTGCAAAAATAAGTCATGGCTAAAGTGTGTGTGTGTGTGTAGCAGTAGAATTCTTTCTCTAAAGCAAAAACTGTTTTTTGAGGCAGCATAACTTCAGATCGTAGCAAAGACATTTTATTATAGTACATCTGTGAACAGGACATTTAATGTTTGACATGTTTATTAAAAAACTCGAACACGGCACATTATCCATCTGCTGTGATTACTGTACAGGTAGGCAGCTGGGACTGTGAATGTAAAAATCCATGGGCTTCTGTGCAGCCCATCACTGCTGCTGCCAAAAGCCCTCAATAATATATCTTCATGGTGAGGCTCCTAGTGTACTTCAAGGTGTTGTTGGCATTTCCCTCCTTCTTAATTAAAAGGAACCGTTTGACATCTTGGCTGAACCCGTTTGGTGAAGCTACTTGTGTCTATCAGATTTTGCGTGTGTTTTGGAATATAAATTATTATGAAGCTTCATAGCATGTGAGCTTATTTGTGCGGGGAAGCTGTACCTGACTTTCAGGAGTGGAATTTAGCTGATGGCTTGAATGGTTCAACCAAGTATTTTTCTTTGGTGGACTTCAAGATTAGGTTCTCCTAATTTCCAGAAATATTAAATTTCAGAATAAAAGTGCTCGCTAGAAGTATTGGTTTGCCTTGGCCTGCCAGTGTTGATCCCACAAAATCTGTATAAGAGCTGAATTCCACCATTCACCCTGCCCTGTTTCCTGCTTCATTCTGTCATGCCAGATGTTTTTGGTTGGTTCACTGACTTCAGAATATTTAGTAAAGCTCAACCCAGAACTGGAAGGGTTCCATCTCAAAGGTTTTTTCTATGGTTTAGGTTTTGTTTGCATTAAGTACTGTGTTGTTATCCTCTTACTGCGCACTAAAACCGTTTGTTGAAGCAGCAAACTAACATTGCACAGACCCTTTGCAATTGTCTTAACACCTGTTTCATCCAACTGGTGTTATTCAATATCAAAAATTCAAGGAGAAAACATCCAAAAATTCTCAGGTTCTATGTAGGTACAGCTACAGCTACAGAAGTAAAAGGTAAAAGATGCAAGAAGATTAATGAGATTACTTATTTAGTAGTCGAGAATGCAAAAAGTACTATCAGACTATCATCCATCATTTCTGTTGCCTCAGGCAAGAAGGATGCTTCAAGTTTGCTTCTAATTTTACTGAGTATATTCAGTTTCCTGTGTAGCTTAAGATCATTACTTGTTTCATTAATTCAAAATGACTAAATGTGACTAAAAAGTAAAAATCATAAAAAATTAAAACCTTGTTTTCAGCTATGGGATTGCACCTCATAGCAGTTGAACTGTCACTCAATTTTTCTGGGCTTGTTTTGGTCTTGTTCATATGCAGCCATGACGAAAGTTGATATTTTCTTCAAATTTATATCCACAACTTTTTTATTACCTGCAAATATTATTACTTTTTTTTAATCTTTCCGAGGCAAAAAATGTTCTCCTATGATTTTCTTAATCAATACTTATCTTCATTCTTTCTTTTTCCTGTAATTACATTCTGAAAAAAGTGAAAATATTGATAGCAAAGTTGGGCTAAATCATAGTATCCCCATGCTGGTGGTCCACAGGGTCTTCGCTTGATATTTCTACTGGTTACATGGCAGTAAATTGGATAAATGCTCTTTGTCACTCCCAATTTTGCCGGTGAGATCCCAAGACAGTCATGGCAGTGTTGAGTAACTGCAGTCAGCATGGTGGGAGAATGCACTGGGACAGTCAAGGGGAGAGCGGGGTGTGAATCACACACCCGGGTTTTCCATCTCAGCCCTAACCCACAGCCCTCTTACAGCACAGTGACAGAGCCAGAGAGTGAAATGTTTGCTCTGGGTTGTTTCTATTTGTTGTTGGGTTTCTTCACTCTCGCACAAAAGGTCTGCATACCATCAGAGTCACGGCTTCATGATTTTCTCCCTTAGCTGTCACAATACTGGTCTTTATTAAAATACTACATCAGACTCTGCAGTCCTCTATTAAAGCAGAATCTTCATTTTTCAGAGTTGTGTGTCTTATAAAGTTGTGTGTCTTCTCTCTAAAAATATCAAATTAAGTTTGTGACATTGCTCTAATCCAATAACAGTTATTATGCGCTCAAATAGGAAAAAAAAAGGTGTTTTTACAAGTTAACTAACATAAAGCATTTGTAGATTCTGCAAGTCAATTTGAACTGAAAATTATATTGGTAACGACTCATGTTCGGAAATATGAAGGAATTAAACTACCGTCCTACCCACTGAGCTGCCTAAATATTTACTCACTGTACTTCAAAGAAATTTTTTTGTTAGAAATTATGATGGAATGATTTTCACTGCAGTCTCCCAAGGGTCTTAGCATTAAAAGTAGAGCCTTCATCTCTTTGATGAATTACAGTGGTCCATTTTATCTGAGGAATTCTAATGCCTGTTTCAGTAAAAGTAGATTAAAACAGGGATCTGATGGATATAAGCTGGACAACACTATCAAAGAGGGAAAAGCTGGGTTGGGAAACTTCCTTTTAGATACTCAACCAGACCATATTTCATTTGCTGGTTTTAAGATGGTTGTTCAGAATTTATTTCTCTCTGCATAAGGTTTAAGGATTGTACCTACTGCTCTGGATAGCTCTTCATAACAACAGTAATACAATTAATTCCTAGTAGAATTAAAAGATCAGTTTGACAGATACTTATCTTCCTACAAACCTTCCTTTTTGCTCTTTCAGCATGTGGAATGAAACATTTAGTATTATTTAATATTAGTAGCTCCAAAGTGAGGACTTAGACTTTATTTAAAATTCATTCCCACCTCATACAATTAACAACCTGCCTAGAATAACTGGGAAATTGCTTTTGTGGCATGTATAAAATGATTTTGTGGATTAGCACGTCATGAAAGACTGGCTTCAGAAAGCACCCACTGTTATTGGTGCATACACAAATAATATACATCTCTTGGACTTGGAAAATTCTCATGTTATGGTGTATTAATTAGTGTATATGTTTATATACATGTAAGGGTTATGCAAAAAGAAAGACTCTTGGATTTTTAAAGGCTGTTGCATGTGATTTATCCTCTCACTGTCTTTTGGGGACAATCTGTGGAATTGGTAGATTCTTTCAAACTGGTCCCTGTATGTAATTCTACATGACAATATAACTTGCTATGTTCTCTCTCCTCATATCTGAATCTCTTTAAATGTTTTGAAAATGAGGTCTCAGTTTTTGGACAGTGCAGGTACTGTGCAGGTGTGGTGAGACATCACAGAATGGGTGGATGGCACACAGGGTTGGTACTTTACTCTGTGCTCTCCCATTAGATGTAATCTTTTTTAAAAGCCACCATTCCCACAGGAAAGAAATAGCATTATATCACAAAAAGGTAATGTCTTAGGTGGAGGAGGATGCTTTTATAACTAAAATAATGTAGACACTGAATATGTGATATGTTATTAATAGTCTTAGGTGCAATTTAACTTCTCCTTTAGCAATGACAACATTCTTCAGCTTTTCATTAGTTCTGTATAACATAATTCTGAGGCTATAATGTGCAACTGAGATTATTTAAAATGATACATCAATGTGAGACCAAAGTCTGACCTTAAGTTAACTGATATTACACGGTCTCTCTTCACACTGCTCTAGATGATCTTGTCTGGTTCTGATAGTCTCTTCAGGAGTATCATTGTCATAGAATCTGAGTCATAGAAAGGCTTGAATTGGAAGGGACCTTTTAGATAATCTCGTTCCGACACCCGTGCCCCCACCCAGCCTGTTCTTGAACACCAGGGATTATCTGTTGAATTTACTATTCCTTGTCCTTCCCACTTCATTGTTGCAACTTTCTCAGTTTGGTGGGTTTTTTTTCTTTTATTTTCAAAGTTGATGGGTAGGCCACTAGTGATGAATGAGAATAGTTTAAATCAGCCTTCAACTATTTCCAGTAAGCATCTCTCCTTTTCTGTTTAGATAAACAGTCTGAATAAAAACCCATGTATGGGGAGCATTAAAGTGAGTTTCCTGTATCACATTTACCAAATATGTGAGAAAAGCATATGAAAAAGCTTTCAAGTGTTGCTGTGCTGACAGCTGCTTGCAGGAGAGGTCAGAGCCTTTCAGAGATCTGCCGCTCTCCAGTAACTGTTCAAAGCACTGCCAAGGCTGCCCTGTGAACATCCATTTAGCAGGAAGTGTTTGTCCTCCCCTTACTCCACTGAGCTCAGTGAAAAAAACACCCTTTAATGAAATACGAGCAGGCTG
The DNA here is from genome assembly GCA_013397315.1 of Donacobius atricapilla. Classification (NCBI taxonomy): domain Eukaryota; kingdom Metazoa; phylum Chordata; class Aves; order Passeriformes; family Mimidae; genus Donacobius; species Donacobius atricapilla. The sequence continues at coordinate 1,232,667 of WBMY01013524.1, read as the reverse complement.
TGACCTCAATACCCAAATCAAAAATTGATCTTTTGGTGCACTTTTTTGCTGTCTGTTGCTTCAGATTATATCGATATAGCTACATATATATACCTTAATAAAATCTCTATCTCAGTTTACAATTCAGGCCTGACTGAAAAGCTGAATAAGAATTGGAGCTCAGTGTGCTTTAAGATTCTGGTGGTTTGGAATATTTGTACGTGCAGGCTTCCACAGTGTGTTTCTGTGAGAAAATCCGAGTGCATTACTCCTTTTATATAGCTGACCCTCTGCTCTGAGTTGTGTCATGCAGTAAGGCAGAGGGTGACACAGCCTGTGCAGTGTAGAAACATCAAGCAATCTCATTCTGCAATTCAGGCCAAGAAGTCCTGTGGTATTTATAGCAGATGTTAACCTCCTGACCTCCTGGCCTGTCTCTGCATGAAATGGGTTGTGCTCTCTGGAGCTCTTCACGCCAGCTGAGGGAGCTGACTCCTCAGACAAAGGGATGGGACAAAAGGAGCAGTATTCAGGCAGGCTGTGCTCTGTGTACTGCAGATCCTCACTATGTATGGCATTGAGTTAAATTTCCTCACTGCATTCAGATGTGGAAAGGCATAAAGTGATACCAGGCCTTTGAGCAAGAGCAATACAAAGGATTAACTATCAGAAGCCTTTTGGGGCTGCTTTTTACTCCTTTGCCTTGGCTTTTGTGATTTGGCTTTTAAATCTTTATTGTGCAGGGGTGATAAGTCCAGATAAGTCTAGGTGATAATCATACTTTTAAAAAACCCGCTCTGACACAGCTTACATGACAGACTAATCCAAAATACAGCAATAGCTCTCTATAATCTTAATGGTAAATGTTGACTTTATCCAAGCTTACAATTACAAATCCTCATTAGACTTAACAGAAGATTGCTACAAAAGAAGAGCTAGTGACCTTAAACTTTTGTACTCTGAGCATGTGTAAATGGCTGCCTCTATTTCACTGTGATTTCTGTATATGAAAAAAGCAACACCCAGTGTCTCTTGTTGCATTTAGTAAACGATGACTGATAGCCCTTACATCCATTATATGGCATTTCTCAGTATTGTTACATAAATTGCCTCAACTTTTTTTTTGTGCTATCATTGATTTCTGACTGCTTCCTTGTTAAACACTGCTGAGGGCATTCTGTCAAGGGCTTCCGTGATAGTGATGAGACTTCACAGTGGTGAACTGACATAATTCTTGTAAAAGTCCACCAGCTAAATATCTGTTTAGCCATTTTTAGTGCAGCAAGATCATTTCAGAGAACCAGTTTTCAGCTGAGTGTGGAATTTCAACTATTCAAGGAGGACTAAACTCAAAGCACAATCAAGTTCAGTAATTACCTGTTCTCTGCACTATTGCCCATCGTTAAGTCGCCCCTAGGGAAGAGTGATTGATCTGTTTGGGTTCTTGGAGGGTGGGGGCAGTAAGCATTCAGTATTTTGAAAGACTCCACTTAGAGAATAAAGTGGCCTTTAATTCAATTAGAATGTGGATATTCTGACCTAAATTTAAAGCCCATTTCTGGTTAAAAAAAACCATACGTGTAGATCAGACTCATGTCCTCCTCCATAAGGTTTTGGAAGGAATTCTATGGAACTGTAGTCAGTTTAATGCTGTCCTGTTACCTTTGAGCACATGCACATCACATTCATGTGTTTTGTTCTGTTCTTACAGCGACTGGGCTTTTTGGATATCTGTAAAATATAACTTGGAATTCTGCTGGTATTGCTGCAGAATAAATGGAAAGATTTCAACATTCTTTAGAAACAGAAATGCTTCCACTGTAGGAAGTATTCCAACTGTCAAGTTGCTGACATCTTGAAATTAGTTTTCCTAGAACGCAAAAGAAAAGTTTTTAAATATTAAAAAGACACGGGAAAAAAATTGTTGGTAATATCAGAACAAAATTTCAGCGGGAGCTAACCTGCTATTTAGAGTTAGTGTATCTACTTTGAATTTGCATTTTGAAACAATGGCTTTCATTTCAGATGTTCTTATTGAAAAAATTTAACACGGTTTGCACTGTGGCTCACAGATATTTTTTGTGCAGAAGATATTTCAAACAGAGCATTTCAAGCTTTACTGGAGACTGAAGAGCAACAGGATATGAGCCCTGGTTCCATTTAAGGCTGGAGCCTAAAGTGTCAGAACATTACAATTTTAAGCATATAAATGGATAAGTGCTGGTAGGCACTTCCTTCAGCTCCAAGAGTGAGGGATATATGGCTTTGGAATTTTTTTTCCACAAATATGCATTCACTTAAAAGAAACTTATTTGATCCCTTTCCCTTAGATTAAATTCTAATGAGCAGGACTGAGGCATGAGAGATTTGTCTTTCCCACACAAGCCAGACTGAACCTAGGAAAAAGAACCATTAAAATAGTTTATTATAGTAAGTTAATATCTTAATCTATTACCAGATTGTTTTATAAAGGGAAGAACATGACATTTCATAATTCTCAGACAATTTATAGCTGTAGCATAGAGTTTAATGAAGACAGACATTGACACAAATGTACCATATTCTTATGACAGTATTTATATTGGGGTTATATTTTTTCCTTGACTTCTGACCCAAACAGTTTCTGTTTTATTCCAATGAGCTTTTATGAAAGCTCATTGGAATAAACTGGAATTTTATGAGAGTTATCTTTTGTAAGAAAAGTACAAGAGAGCCTATAGCTCATTGATTTTATTTCAAAATCTTTAACAGCCTTCTAGTTCAGTGCTTTTCTTTTGGACAATGCAAAAAAAAAAAAAATTCAAATATTATTTGTGTTTCATTTTTTTTGTTCCTGAAGGAAACCAAGCAACAAATTCCCATTTAAAAGTGGTTATGGCAAATAGAGAGGTAGTAATTATTTTTCATGACTTCTTGACCCATTTAATCAAGTTCCTACTGCTGGAAAAAGGATCTCATTTTTGACTTGCACTTTATTTCTTTATTTATCTCTTATACATCTATCAGGTGATTAATGTTAAATATGCAGTTTATTCCTCCTTAGAGAAAAGCAATATTGATTTTATTCACAGGATAATTTAATTTCCATCAGTATTTTAACTTCAATAGGTTCAGTACTTTTCCTGAGGAATAGAAAAAAATGCTACTTAAAGGAAATGAAGTTTTGCTATTGATGAATCAGGAAGTACCACACATTAATTCGTGGCAAAACTCACTGAAGTATCATAATTGCTATTGATCAGACTTTAAATTCATGCCAGAATTTAGAAGAAGCTATGGTAATTAATATATTAAAATGAAATGTTTGGGGTTTTTTTTGTTGTTGTTTTTTTTTGGTTTTTTTTGGGTTTTTTTGGTAGGTGAGTGGGAATATGCTTCAGCTAATCTTAAAATGTAAGAAATATGTTGTAGAGAAATAACGTGTATGGTATTGGTATAACGTGTATGGTATTTATTATATATAATAAAGCTCTGGTATGTTATAAAGAACTTGAAATTTTTAAACTTCTAACCTTTTACAGTAACTATTTCATTTAGAAGATGATTTTTTACATGGATTCTTGTAGATACTTAATTCACAGGCTGTCACAAGGACAGGAGAGCACAACACTGGTGGGGTAATGGACAATGTTAAATGCTGGCCTTGATGTAGTTTTCCCTCACATGAGAAATTGCACCATGGTCAGCGCAGCCTAATAAATTTTGACCATCTGGTGGTATTAGAAATGGAGTTCCCTGCTATCAAAGAGGAGGCACATGGTGTGAGAGACTTCGTTTGTCTAACCACTGCTCTGGAACTAAAGTTCTTCCTAAGTAAGTAATTTTTACAGGTGAAGTCCACATAGGTTTGCTATGTTCTGCATAGTTTTGCTGGGTTTTTCTCCTTCCCTTTTGTAACACAAATAGGATTCCTTCTATCCCAATGGTCTTATCCTGGAAGTAATTTTCCTTACTGATCCAATCTCTCTACATTTTAAATGCCTGGGTTGGAATTTTTTTATATTTTGGATAAGAATCATAGAATCTGGATAGAAAATTGTAAACAATTCTTAACAAAACTGGAGTCATATTGCCAGGTAACTCATCATGCTCTCTCAGTCTGTGGAGCCACACAGTTTTGAAAGAGGTAAAATCTGGGGGAAAATCTGACTTGGAAAAGTTACATAATTTTGAAAAAAGGAAAAAACCTCGTTCCTTAACAAAAACCCCAAAATAACAACAACAACAACAACAACACTTCTCAAAATCTGATTTTTATTTTTATACCCAAACGATTCTGTGCCTGTAGATTAAAATATGATTTCTTCATATGTCATTTGCCAGGAAGTTTGACAGACATGCCCCGATTCACGTCTCCTCATGTCTTACTGCTTGAGCACTTACCAGCAATTGCTCTCAGTAAAATATATTAGGTATGCCTTTTAATACTCTGACAGTTAATAAATTCTCAGTTAATTCAGGGACTAGAAATGTTTGTTCATGTTTGAAGATTAATAATTGAGGTTAAAATCTGTCATTTAAAGAAAAAAATTCCTCCCCTCCCCAGTTTATTCCAGCCCCTAAACATAATTCACTCCGTGGTGCGTGATAGTTTTGAAGTTTTACTTGAAAGCATGATTACAAAAAGTGTTTATAGACTAGTGACTCTGGGCTTTGGAAATTGCTGCAAAGCTTTAATGACTGCAACAATTTAACCCAAATTTAGCCACTGCTTTTGATTCAGATCATAGCTGCAGGACATTGTTTGGAGAGGCAACACAGCTCTGAGCACCACCGAAAGCGGCGCGAAGTTCATTATTATGAGTGAATTCTTCCTGCAACAGCCTCGCTGCCACTTGAGCAAGGCTGCAGGGACATGTTGAGGCTGCTTGGTTGAGGAGGGGCTTTGTGGCATCCCCCAGCCCCGAGCGGGGCTGGTGACCAGCTCTTGGCTGCCACGCGCCGTCCTGTGCCCTCAGACACTCGTGGGCTGAGGCTGGGGCACACGGGCACTGCTCCAGCCTGAAGTGCTGTGTGGTTCCTGAAATGCTTTACATCCACGCTCCTGCTTCCCTTGTGGCACAGACCTGGAGATCTGTGATGTTGTTTTCATTCATTATTGATTGTCAAAGGAGACTCATGACTGGTGAGCATCAATATTAAAGGCTACTTGTGAAATTAGGTACTGTCCTGAGAAAGAGGGGTTTGCCTCTATTCAGGAGCTGTTATATGAGGAAAAGCCATTGCTAGGCTTTTGTTTATCTCTTGCCAAAAAATCCCTAGGATTTATGCAACTCAGTGTGTTTTTACCAAAGGTTATGAAGAAAGCTGGGGAAGAGTGACCTTCCAAAGCAGAGACAGTTTCTACCTGTTAGCAGGAGATCTAGAGCTTTAGGTCTTCCTCCTCCTTGCAGGGGTTTGTACAAAACACTTCCCGTCACGCTGTTGGTGTCAGGGAATATCAATACACAGCTTTCAATAGTTTAACCTGCCCGTTTATGTATTTAATTCATCTTTCAACTCCACTCTACAAATATATGGATAAACAGAAAAGAAATACCAGCTTGACCCGACACCTGCGCCCATGACCTCCTTGCCACATCAGCCCTGTCTGTTTAAACTTAAACCTGCTTAAACCTCTTCCCTTTTTAAAGGTGGCTTCACACTACATTCTTCCCAGAATTACCCTGAACCCGGTGGGTCAAAATTTGTCATTCCAACAACAGTAGCATGAAAGAGAGGATCTGGGAGCAGCCAGATTTGAAACTTCAATGTCTGGTCTTTCCCAGTTTTGTTAATTTGGTGCCCTTTCCCATATATACCTCTAGGGGAACAAAATATGGGTCTGGTTGTATCCAATATTATCTCAGTTGCTTAATTGTTATGTCATTTATTGTACATGACACAGCTTACTGGAATTAAAATGACCACCAGTAAACTCTCAAACAGATTGGGTTCTCCCGGTGAGCTGCTGAATGAATTATGGTGGGTGTTTATAACAGTCATGGAACTTAGACCGTGGGAGAAAAAGGAAATGAGTAAAGCTCCTAATTTGAGCAGTAATACAAGAGAGAGCAGTGGCCTTTTGTGACTCATAATGAAAAGAGCTATGACTTCAGGAATCAGCTGAAAGCTGTGGCTCAGCCCCAGAGGGTTAAGTTTTCCCGTTGCTGCATGTCCTCATACCAAGCCATCTTTAATCTTTTGGTATAACTGACAAAAGAGTAAACGGCTATGCTGTTGTTTCAGGATGAAATATGCTTAATGATACCTTGACCTGAGATCTCTAGGATGCAAGAAAATTAGTTTAATTATTAATTTATGCGGGTTTTTATCCTTGAGAAGTGACATAAAAGCCCTCTTTAAGTTGTTTGAATTATTTCCTTTTTTTCATACAGTCAGTGTTAAATGAAAGAAATAATTTGACCAACTGGTTTTCAATTTCTCATTGAAAGTAAATTAAGGCGTGGATTGATACTGACTTAAATAGGGAAAGAGCAGCATTCAAAATTTTACTTGGCTTTTTTGATTTGTTCTCTTTTTTCATGCAGGATTAAATAAATATTAAAATACACTTTTATATTAAACATATAATTTTGTGCATAACTTTTTTATTCTCACCTTTACAACTATATTTTGCAGGTTTGTTTTTCTCTTCACATTTCAAAAGAGAATCAGACAAAATATGGTTTTCAAACTGGCAAAGCAGGCCAACTTACAGCTTTTCATTGAGAGATTATAAAACACTATCAAAGCATGAACGCTTCATCCTTTTACAAATATTTTATTTTACTCCCTTCCTGTAAGCAAAATATGCAAAATAAAATTTTAAAAAAAATGCTCATCAAAATAAAATGTATGTTAATAAGTCATAACTGTCAAACAAGCAATTCTTTCCTTTTGATGATTAAAATAATTGACTTTGCTAAAATGAACATTCACACACAAGTGGTGGTTGCTACAGGACGTTCATTTCAATTATGTGCCTAAAGCAGGACACCAAGAGATAAAGTGACCTAGGTTTAATAGGTTTTCATCCCTACTCATCATAAGTACAAGATGTCAAAGAATTGGGGAACAATCTAATACAAGTTTTTTTAATTTAAAGTTTCTGTCTGGAAATTTTGAGCAGCTCCCTTCTTCAAGGCCAGAGCTTCAACCAGCATAGTGAGCTCAGACCAAAACTGAAAGCTGTGCCAATACTTGCTGCAGATCTATCTAATATGTGACTTTTATAGGATTTGATTTCTTTCTCAGAGCCAGGTTTCACCTATGATGATGTTTATCTCCTATTTTTAGGAGGCAGCAAGAAGGGTAGCCTTGTGCTAGCAGTCTTTTTCTGAGGCCACCAGTGTGCCCCGTGGAAAGGCAGGTATCCTCCAGAGCTGAGGGCTTTTTGGGTTGGCTCTTGGCACTCAGCAGAATTATCTGAGTTGAGCAGCTCAGTGGGTAAGGAAGTTCTGCTCTTGGGCCACTGAGGGGTGGCTTTGTTCACCCTATAAAAACCTCAGTCCTTTGGAGAGCAGGGCAGGAAAATCATCCAGTGCAGTGTGAGAATCTGATAGCTTTGGGGAATGAATGGCCCTTTTACAGTTGGGGGAGCTAAAATAAAACCTGCAGCTGTGCAGCCAGGAACTCCAGCATCCAGCAGCAAGGAACACAGGACAGCTCAGGGCACTGTTCCACAGCAGCCTTAGTCCCGTCTGACTGGGGGCTCTCACACCAAGATCTCCCCTCCAAATAAATTATTTTCCTTTTGGATCAGTGAGTCATGTTCCAGAAACAGAGGGGATGACTAAATCTAATATGAGGAAAGGGTAAGGAACACGTCAGTGGAGTTAAGAGGGAAAAGGAGACAGAATTAAACCATCACTTTTGGCAGCAGCTCACAGTTTGATGAAATTAGGCACAACATGAAACTGTGCCTCCAGAGAGCTTGGGTGAATTGGAGATATTTTTGAAAAAAAGTAATATGAAGCCTCTTGCTGTGAGGAGTAAGTACTTGTACAGTGTAGTTTTGAGGCATTTCTACCGAAGGGAGAAAAAACATAAAATCTTTTTAGTGAAGAATTATATCTGTGGGNCAAAAAGATTTTTTAAGGAAAGAATATGTTGTGGGGAAAAAAAAAAAAAAAAAAAAAAAAATTACCTTTATCAGGCTAGAAATTTTATTTTTCCAGTGGGATTTTACCAACACCTGACTTGTTCAAGCAGTTCAGCTCTCATTTCCTCTCACTTTAGGCTGACATACATCTGCAACAGCTGTTTCTGAATTTTATCAAATGGAGTTAATGGTGAAGGTTAACTCCTTGTGGTTGCAAGTAGGCGGAAGCATCAGCTCATTCATCAATATTTGATGTCCTGTTCGCAATCCTTTTCTTCACCTTCCCTATTCATTGCTTTTTGCTGCTATTCTTGCTCTCTGGAAGACCTTCACTGTTTAATTTTTGTGCCGGTTTTTTTGCTCATGGCACTGTAGGATAGCAGGGTTTTTTCTAACTCAGACCTTTTTCCTACAGAGGGAGAGCGCTATCCATCCGAGGCTCCCATCCATCTGCTGAGGCACAGACAGCAGCTGACATTGGGGCAGGTTTGTAAGTAGAGCACTGAGAGCAATTAGCATTTGAATTAAGGCTACCTGTGGATAACAACAGGTGATTACCCTATTTAACAGCTGTTAAGTGGTGTTATTTGCCAGCCATAGACCACAGGCTGAGTGAATTGAATGCATACAAATGTTACTGCGAATACAAACGAAGGACGTTAATTAAATAATATTTTTAAAATTACAATGGTGAAAACATAGATGTCGACTCAAAACAGGTAGCCGGTAGCAAAAGAAAGAGGTTGGGAAGCGTTTGAGAATGCAGGACAGCAGCTTCATCAAGGCTAAACCCCTGTGCTTTGGCAAGTCAGCGTTTTGTTCTAGAAACAGAAAAGCAAACCTTGCTATTACACCGATTCGGCTTCTGGCAAAAAAGAGAAAACAGTAAGAAATGAAAGCACATAACATTATTTTCTCCCTCTGTTTTATCTGTGCGTTTCCAGCAAGGCTTAGTCAGCCTGGGCGCTCTCCCCGTGCGAGCGGCGGCTGCGGCAGCGCGCTCCTCCCGTGCCGGGGGATGTTCGCCTGCTCGGAGCATCCCTGCGGCACACGGCCCGGCAGCATCCTCCAGAGTCCCTGTGGGGGGCTGTGCCGCCGTTCTGCCCCCTGTATTGCCGCAGAATATCGTACTGGTGACGGCATTTTCACCCCGACGNTGCTTTCCTGGGGTCCCAACCAGGGTCTCGGACCCCCCCAGGGCAGTTTGAGGGGTTTTCCACATGCCCTGGACTCCAACAACTGGCTCTGGCTGCACCTTTTCACGTTCTCCTTTGCTCGGAAGTTTTTCCTGTGAACCCCCTCTCCAAGGGCATGGATTTTCAATGGCCTTGTTTTAAGACCTCCCAAGGCACGTGAAGGGAATGCATCTACCAAGGAAGGCTGATTAGATTAATACTTTGAGTATTTGCTTGCACTCTACAGGCAGAATCATTTTATCAGTTATGATTGGTCTCATTGCTACTCCAGAACTGCCAGAGTTTTGTGTAAGTGCAATTGTCACAAATTACAAGATGAACTTCTTCCCTGTGGCCCAATTACCCATTCAGTTAAAAAAGCTCTTGTGCCTGGTGTGTGCATATTTTCATTGCATTAGTATGAATAGAGGAGTCCAATTAATACACATAAAGATGTAGGCATTCAGTGCTTCCAGAGTACAGGAATGCAGGATAAATGCTACAGCTTAGAAGGAATCACTGTTTTTTATTAATGACAGCTGCCTGATTAAAGCATTTGCTGTTTTAGGTATTTAAACTGCAACTAAATGCCCATTAACTGTCTGATTCTGGCCAATTGCATGTTACATCCAGCTAGAAAATTATTATACTGACAACCTTATTTAACTGGAATTTGATGTGGTTCAGAACGGAATCCATCTGCTATTAAGAGGCTCATAATGACTTACAGAATTTTATGTTAAAGCACCATAACCCCTCAGTCATAGCTGCAATGCAGAAGGCTTGGACTGTTTACAACTAAGCCCTATGCTATCAAAGCAATTATTTGAATAATGTTCAGTAAGGACTGGTTATATAAACACCTTCAAGTATGTCCTCTTTGTAGGGCTGCTCAGGCATCATTATCTCAGTAATGGTGATGTTCACCCACTCTGCCCCTGACTTTAGGCCAGAGAGAAGCTCCATATTTGAGGGCAGACTCTCTTTATACATAAAATATATGTCACTCATCTTTTCTTTATTCTTTTGATATCAGGGAAGAAATTCTATATTTATTTTTTGCAGATAGCTTCCTGTCACAAGAATATTGAAAAGTTGCAGAAATTTGCTGCCAACCAACCAGTACATTCCAAAGCCACCAATCCTAAAACAGTGACGAATTCTGCATTAGTATAGGCACTTTTCAGCATGTACTGAGCTCTTATGCTGGCCAGGTTATTTAACTTGCTTTATTTTACAGCTGCAGGACACTTACCCACTGTGTGCAGCATCCTTGCTATCAGCACGGGGGCATCTTGACTTGTTTCAAGATTAGGGTGATGAGCACAGTTCCTCATTTTTCCTTTAGCTTCGTGTGTTGGGTGATGGGTGTCTTGGGTGAACAGCTCTCCTGCCACAGGAAGAGCAGTGACAGCAGGAAAAGAGGTGGGTGCTCAGCACAGACAGGCCAGCTGGGTGAGGGGCAGCACCAGACACGCTGGTCCCAGGGCTGGGAAAGGCAAGCACTGCTAAATCCCCAGGAAAGCGTTGCTGAACTCTCCATGGGGAGCACGTGGCTCTTGGCAGTGCCTCCCCACAGCACAGCGGGATCAGTTGGATCCACCCTGACTTTCTGATGCCTCCTTCCTGTGGATCTGTGTCTGACAGGATTATTTCTCACAATACAAACCCAAGCCTGCCTATTTAGAGATAACCAGATAAAGTAAAACTATACCTAGAGATAGCTTTTTTTTTTTTTAATTAAAAAGGAATCGTTTAAAGTGCAGAGAGAATTACAGCCCCTCAATCAGGGACAGGCTTTAGCTTCACTGTCTGGTGAATCAGTGTGTGAAGTCAGAATTTATCTATTTGGCATAGACCTAAAGCTGTTTCCTACCCAGGACAAAAAGTTATTTGTCCCTAAAAAGTCATTAGACAAAGCAACCCTCAAAATAACCTTGTTGCATTGCAAAAGCGTGTGGATTTTTTTTTTTTGTGAGTATAATATTATAGTATATAGTCAACACTGTGATAAAGCCCTTAAAAAGATTGTCATTTCTGTCAGCCACACATCCACACGACTTGCAAATGTGCAAAGCTGATTCATAAACTTAGTTGTTTCTTAATTATGACATTAGGCTGCAAAGGAAATTATAGTATGTTGTAAATATTTTGATTTGCTCTCTGTTGTGTTTGGCACATCTATCATAAGCAAAGTATAGAAAATGCAGGTTCGTATTAACTAACAAATTACTAATATATGAAAGAAATATGGCAATGGTGCTACTTTATTAGAGTTGCAAATCTTTTATTATTATTATTTTGGCTCAAAAACCTAATAAATAAAGGATGAAAGAAACATCACCTAATTAAGGTCCTGCATTGTGATGCTAGAAGTACTGATAGAATAGCTGTTTAACAAGATTGTAATGAATGTTCAACTGTCACAGCTCTGGAAGGTGTTACACAGTGGTTTAATATATTACTTCTTTTATTCATAATTTCTTTAAACAATGCTTAATATCAGTCATGTTTTTATTCAGTTGTTTCCAATATTTTACAGGAAAAAGGAGGGCTCCAACATAGGTTTTCATTATTTAAAATTTAACATCCCAATGAGTTTGAAAAGTGAGAAAACGAAACCTTATTAAGCTACTGCTTTTTTTTTGGTAATGTTTATAATAAATAATTCAAGCAATAAATAAACTAAAACTTATTAGTAAATAATACAGGGAATGCATCAGGTTGAGGAGGATTAAGTGTTCCTTTCAGAATAGAGACACATTCTTCAATGTTCAGATGCCCAGGGGTAATGTTTAATTAACCCACTCAGTTATAAATTCATGCAGACAATTCTTCATCGTTATGAAACCCATAGCAGAGAATGCTTCAGAAATTATCCTCTCTCAGACACCAGCTAATATTAACTTGCCAGTTGTTTCATCAGATAACCACTGCAAATAAGGATGGTTAAGGGTTCAGGAGGTCCTTGGAATATTTTTATTTTCATTTGCTGCTGGTCTGTGTTATCAGAGACTTGACAAGCAAGTCATCCTCTTGTCCAGACTGACAGATTGGTTCTGGATAGTGCTTCCCTCCTCTTCTTTGCTCATGCTGCATATAATGTCCTGCCCTTGCGGGGCCCAAGTCCTCAACAGTGAGAGATTTGCTACAGATACTCACACCAGACATGGCCAACAACAGGGCAGAGCTGTCCCACAGGAGCACAAACTGCGGACATAAACCAACTAAAAACCAGACATGCCTTGGCCATTGGGTTGTTTTCTGATATTCAGAACTACACCAAAGTTGTCACCATAATTGATAATTTACCCTTTGGATAGTGTGAGCTGGTCGTGTTCACATGATCTGTAGCTGGGGACTCTTATTAAAGCAGGTTTGAAATGGGAAGGACATAGACAGAAAGAGAGGAACCCTCTTGTGTCCACTTACTGCTTTCCTAAACTGCCCAGAACCCAGTGTTTAAATAAAATCTAATCCAAACTGGGCAAAGTGCATTTGGTGCTCCCTGTTGAAACCTTCCAGAATCCCTAAACCATCAGCTCTTGTGGTTCACTGAATACCTGAATGAATTATTTTCAACTGATTTGGCACCTCTTCAAAGGAACAGATGGTTCCATTTTTACTGCAAAAACAACAACTGCAGCAACAACAAAATAATCTGTGATTCTGCCTGGAACCTATTTAAATATAAGGGAGAGCTCTTTGACCATCTTACAATTCTGAAAATTACCTTAAGGAAGAAATCTATTTCCTGAGAAAATCACATTATAATTTTCTAAGCAAAGTATCACATCCATGGAGCAGTTGTATGAGACTGAGAGAGGCTGAACTGTTATGGATGAGTTTCTAATAGTGCTCCCCAGCAATACAGCAGCTGCAAGGAGAGAGATTGTGAAAACATGGTGTTGAGGGACTTTTCCAAAGCTAAAAATAAACTAATATATGTTACAAAGGAAATGGTAGAAGAAGAAGCAAATGGGGACTAAGCTCACAGAAGCACAAATGATGTGATTAGGAATATGCAGCAAAAGCAGGACAGATTTGAAATACCCCAAAATTGTCCAGACTACCACCTACTTTCTTTTAAAGAATGTTTTTACTGGTCATGATCTAGAAGTGCTTGTTATAAACCAGTGTGCTGTCTATCTTTGGAATAGGATTCTCTTGAATCTTTTAGTCGTTAATATTTCAGCATAGGAAAACCTATATAATTGACAAAGTAATTTTTTTATATTATTGAAAAATAAATAATCAGATATACAAGATTAACATTAGGGCTAAAGCAATAAATAGTGCTCATTGTATTTAATACATACTCTTTTGCAAGTTTTCGGGGAATATATACATTAAAAAAACTGGCATTCATTAAAAAGAAAACCTGTCCCTGTACAGACTAGCTGTCAAACATTAATATGAAATCTCATTTTTAAATATACATTTCTATTTTTAAATCCCAACCAAATTCTGCAGAATACTAGTGTGTATTGCAGAAGAGATAATCTTCTGCATACAAGAACTATGTCAGTGTCAGTTTTCTAGCTTTTCTGGGCAACTCTAATTATTGAGAGTGTGCTACAAAAAGAAATATTTGGAGAGCTACTTTAGCTGAGGCAGTACTTAAACATTTAGTTGCCTGGCTTTTCAGCTACTTTTTGCCTGTGCTGTCCCTTCTGTTCAGATGGTGAACAGGGTAGGGAGAGGATCCTGCTTAAATTCAGCATGCTGAGGATTTTTCTTCTGGTCATTTTTCAGCTAGATTTGAGTCCTGATCCAATCCATTGCATGGACCTGATGATGAGAGTGCTGCATGTGGGGAGGAGTAACTCCCAATGACCACAGAGCTTGTAATTTAGCTCTGCTCGAGAGTAACTGCGTGTCAGGCCATGGCTGGCATGGATAAATGTGTTTCTCTGCTCCTGAGCCAGGGAGAGCCAGGCTCCACGGAGGAATCTCTGCTGGAGACCAGCGCGGGTGCATTTGCACCGAAGGGAAGGCTTTGGGGAAGTGGTCTGGATGTCGAGCTGGTTCTCTGAGGCAGATTGCTCCAACAAGCAGCCTGACAGGGCAGGCAATTCCTGTAAATGTGTTCCCTGACTCAGGTACAGCTGCTGTTTAACTGAGGGGTTCGAGAGCCCTGAACATCTGTCAGAGAGGCAAACAGGTGGAACCCAGCTGTGGCCACAGTTGCTCTTACAATTCTTGGATTATATTAAAACCTATGAGACGCTCCTTAGATTCCCTGTGGAAAGCACGTTCCTGGTATGTTAACTTATTTCCCTCAGCCTGTAGCCTGGTCTCTGCTCAGGGAGGGTTTCATTTTCTGTTTACACAATAGAAACAATAGCAAGGAGACACGGAAGCACCCCCAGGTTCTAAATAATTATATTTGCTAAGTGTACCCAAGGAGCTTGGCTGCACGCTCAGCACTGATCTGACTGATTTCTGGCAGCTGCTTTACCCTGATGTGTTGAGATCATCCTTACAGTGTTCACAGGATACTTACAGGGGTGTTTTGTTTCCTATGTGATGAAAATGATGGCAAAGATTAGCAATCAGCAAACAGCCAGTGGCATGACTACAGACACAGGTAGTTTTTTGAAATATTTTGTGTGTTGAACAGAGCAATTTTATTTTGCTTAAGTGCTACTTAAATATTCCTTACATTCAAATATCCTTGGGGGAAAAAAGACATTATATAAGAAAAAGGTTCAGGTTTTTCTTAGTGACATCAATATAGCTCATCTGTTTACATGATTCTAGGGAGGATATCTTGGGTAAAATACTCTTGGGAAAAGTTCTCTCAGAGAATAGCAAATGATAGAACTTCTATTTCATAATTAGTCACATCTAATTGCTATGAGACCTACATTTAAGCCTACTTTAAGAATCTGGTTTTCTATGGATTACTGAAGAAAGACCAAAGATGTTATATACACGTGACTTGAGAAAAAAGGTTTTTCCAGGACATAGAAAAGGTGATGCCAAATAAAATCTCATTTTTGTCCTCTTTATATATTCAGTGGTTGACAGTTCTTAGGTTTTTTTATTTGATACCTTTTATTTTTGTAATTTTTCTCATGTTTCTAAATTAGTTCAAACTTTCAACCATTTTGTTGTCTATCAAAATCAGAAAACAAAGAAATCTTACCAAGTGAAAACTTTTGTTTTTCAGTGCTGCCTGTTCTGTCAGTCTTAGTTCAGCTTCAAATTTAGGATCTCTCAGTGGGAGAAGATGGATCTTTGGTGAAGACTGACTTTATCACAGCTTGACAGCACTTTATTATCTGCCTTAGTTTTAGTGGTTTCATGTTTTGTGTTTATTTAGCTGAAAATTGAAAGTAAGTTGAAAATACAAATAAAGTTGCAATCAGAGCTGTAGGACAGCTCTGTTATAGAGTGCTGCTCATGTAAAAACCTTTTTTGCTACATGAATTTCTTTTTTTAAAAAAACCAAACCAACTAAACTTTCAACATTTGACCTCGCTGGTAATGATCATGATGGACTTGAGGCTCTAAGTGCTTTACTGAGAACACTGGAAAATGCACATGGACAGCCAAATTGAGGGGGAAAATAGCTCTGAAGTCAATCTGTCTATGGGACTGCCAACGCTGCTGGGAATCAGCTGTGTAGGCACAAGGGTTTTCCATATTCGTAGACCCATGGAATGGTTTGGGTTAGAAAGGACCTTAGGGATGATTCAGTTCCAACCCATGGGCAGGGACACCTTCCTCTATCCCAGATTGCTCCAAGCACTGTCCAGCCTGGCCTTGGACACTCCCAGGGATCCCGGGGCAGATACAGCTTCCCTGGGCACCCTGTGCCAGGGGCTCACCTGTACTGCTTTGTAAATAATCAAATCTCCCTAAAAACCTACTAAGTTGAGAAGAACAATTCATAGAGAAAGAGTATTGGAGGAATGATCTGTAATTAAAAAGCCTTTGCACCGGTTCTGGTTTATTTCCTGGGGTCAGGAAGGCTCATCTGCACAGGTGTGAGAGGTCCTGTTGTGTCTTTGGCTGATGCTGATACACACATGGGCTCTGCCTGCTGCGAAAGCTCTTCATTCATCCTCAGTCTAGAGGCTTCCCAAAGCTTAGGTGACACTGCATTTTTAGGCAACTATGGCCAGGGTCTGTGGGGTTGTTAGAATGGAAACGAGCATCAGTCCCTTACTGAGAGTGGAGCAACCAAACTGAGAAAGGTTCAAGAAGAGAAACAGACATGTAGAACTCTGAAATCATAAAAAAGTATTCTTTTTTTAAGCAATCTTAAGAAGTATCCTTTTTTTTCTGTTAGATAATAACAAGAACTTGCTCTTGTTTTGATCTTCGATATCTCAGCTTTAAAAGAAAAGGCTAACAATTTTCTTCCCCTTTCTCTTACCTGTTCCACAACTCAAGTTGTACAGGCTTTTCAAGGTTGACTGTGTTTTCATGCCTTCAGCATGTTTCTATTAGAGTGCTGTGATGTAGGATTGTGTTTAGCTGATAGTCTCAGACAACTCAATTTGTTGTTTGGTATTTTACAGAGATATAAAATGGAACAATGACATGGCAGGTACATGGCAGGTGTGTTCTGAAGATTTGTCGCTAATTATCTGCAGGAAACCATGGGAAAAATCATAAGAAGTTTATGTTTAACTTTTAATGGGTTGAAGGAAATAAAGAGAACCAGCCAGAAGGGCAAGGAGGTGGGAATTCCTGTGATGGGTACTGCTGCTTTCACTTGTCTCTGCCTGCTTTGTGTCTTGCCTAATTAGCTTGTGTTTAATCTCTTGGAGCAAAGAGTTCCTAACTCCATGTTTGTCCATGACAATCACAGTGAGATCCTGCTAGAGGACTGTTCCAGCAGTGATAACGGTTTTCAGTGTCACATGCCTTTTTCTTTTTTTATTCCTAGTGAAAATGAGCAAATTAAAGACTGTAACTGGAATGTTTACAGCAGCAACATGGTGAACAAACAGATAAGGTAATTTTACCCCTTCTGTTAGTTACCAAAGCAACAGTATAAGGATCCTTTTAATTTAGTTTAGTGCTGTGAAGATTAAAGCTTAATTAAAATGGTGATATTAAAAAAAAAAAACTGAAGCAGCATAGGAAAAATAGAAAGATGTAATTATGGTCCAGTGAATGCTTATCACTCATTACGAAGTTTTAGAGAAGAGGCTTTCTTTTTTTTTTCTCTATTGAGAGTAATTTTATTCTGATCATAAATTTGAATGACCAGAACAACCTAGGATCATAGCTGTTTATAAATTAATAAGGACAGTTGGAAGGAATGCGCTATTCCTTCCATAAAATAGGGGATAGTTAGTTTTCTTTTGCTGGCCCATTTCCTAAAAAATTCTCTTTCATACCCATGAGGGATAGACTCTCTGAAAGCAAAAAAAAATTTCCTGTATTCCAGTATTTCACAGGGCCTGCATACAAATTCAGCTGTTTAGTATTAAAAGATCTCTTACTTTCAAATTGTTTAATAGACATACCCTATTGTGAATTTTAAAGGTTAGATTTTCAAGTGGTTCTAACTGGCACCATTTCCTTCTAACAACAAAGCTACACTAATTTGTACAGGGTGAAAAGATATGTGAAGGACTTGGTGTGATATAATTATTAGAAATTCCTCCAGGTATATGACTTTTGTTGGCTAGTTAAACATTGTTGCTTTGCCAGGTACCTCCTAATGAGTTTTAAATCATTGTGGGGAAGCCATATGTTTGCCCAGTAGAAGGCAAACCAGGACACAACAATATTCTTTCACTGCAAAATTCCAAGTAGGAATCTCTGCCCGTGAGAAAGCTGGAGCATTGGAGAAAGAGCAGTTCCAGCTTGTCAGTTTTGTTGAGAGGTATCTTTCCAAATTCTTCCAGAAGTGAGCTGGTGAGATGCCATAGCTGGTACCCTGGAGAAGTAGCTCTAAATACCACAGGACTAAAAATGCCCTTTTACTCCTTCTGTTCTTGCTCAAGCATTTTAAAAGTATCTTAAACCATATATCACACATTACTTCTGGGCACAGAATCATTAGCAGAGTTAGACATTTAGCCTTGCATCAAAGCAACATTATATTTATAAAATACAGTGATGACTGCTGTTGGTACAACTTGGCTTGGCAGGTTAACTCTGACTTTTTGCCCCAGGAGTGCTGTGGAAAGCAAAAGGTCACTGGACTTCAAGGACAAACTCCTGGAAAATGAATCCACTGAGGTTGCTGAAACTGTCTGGCCCTGGATGTCTGTGAACTGCAAAGGACTGGAGGAGGGGGGAGCACACAGGTGATGTATTTCATCCGACCACCCTCTTCTTGGAGTCTTTCCTGATTGCATGTTTCACCCATGCTGGAGGAAAGATATTACATTGCCTGTAGTTTTGGTCAGATCCTCTACAACAGTATTGCTGTCAAATAATTCTGGCAAACAAAAATTTTAGTTTTAAAAATAATGCCTTTCTTTTCCTAAAGGTATAAATGAATTTCCTGGCTTCCAGGCTGGCNAGATATATATATATATGAGTTCTCCACAGGTCTGTAATTCAATTATTTATTCCAGGATACATTTTTGATTTTGCTGGCAAATATAAATCTCTCTGGTGGTGTTCCTGGAAAACTTCAAACCCTTTTAACCAGGTAGCACTCCAGGAAAACTCTCCCACAGCCACCAGCTTGGATCACTGTCTTTGAGGAACCACAGATAATGGACACATGGAGGGCTATAGAATTTAGTATCATCCTTGAGCAGGTACAGTTAAAAATTATAATCAAATATAATTGCAGACTTAAGAAAAATGAAGCATTTTTCTTCACAAAGAATTACATGTCTCTAATATATGCTTTCAGAAAAAAGAAAAAAAAAGCCATGTAAATTTATTCTAGAATGCCATTGTACAATTTACCGTGCCAGGGGCTCAGGCTATTTATGTTTTTGACTGCACCGTCTTCACTAAACTTAAAAAAAATTATGAATTACCATGGAAACCACTGCATCACACAACAAAGACTTGTATACACCACTTAGATCTTTAAAGAGGCAGACTATGGAATGAAATTCTAGTCTGCATTTTTTAAAAATAATATTTTTCTTAGTAAATGCCTGTTCTGTTGTTTTATCAATAAAGTCTAATCTTGCATTTCAAAGCAACATATAAATAATACTGTTTTAAGAATGTTAACTTTATGAGAGCCGTTCATGCATCTGAGATCACTGAGCTGTAAGGGGTGATAGGGCATAGGTGTGAGATGCTGATACTCCTTAGTTCTGTCTTTCTATTAATTTCTACACATTTTGTTTCCATTTTACAGTTTTTATTGCAGTACAGTGGGGATGTCACAGGAAGGTCACACTGGTCACACATATTTATGTATGCTTGCCATATATATATATATATGTATGGCTACATTTTCTAACTGATTTTTACAGGTATCATCCTGTGGGGGGGGAAAAAGGTGGAGGCCATTCCATCTGTCTCCAGCTTTCCAACAATGCTTGATACTTCCATATGAGAGCACTTTGCCCTCTGACAGTGCTGCTCCTTTCTCACCTCTGGGCTCACACGGAACACCCCCATCCCAGAGCTGCTCTGTGCGCAGGTAGGAAGTGTCACAGGGAGCTGACACAGGAAAGATTGGGGGCAGAGCCCCTCTGGTTTTCCTGGCTGCTGCATTGGGCTCTGCCAGGGCTGTTTAAGAGCATCAGGATTCCAGAATACTCCTGTCCACCAAACAACTGGGGCTCTCTCTATTCCAGGTAGCACCAGTGAGTTACACAATTATTCTTGTGCTTCAGAACAGAACTAAGGCAGAGAGCAAGGATCCCATCTGACATATGGGGAGAAGTCTGGCATTTTGAATTAGTCCCATGGATTCCACTGATGTGCCATGCCCTGTGCCTGTGGCTTTGGAGTGTGGTCACGGCCCTCTGCTGTATTATACCAAGTTTCTGGCAAAAGCTCCGTGTTGGTATAGCCCTGCTCATGCTGGAATCACTCTCCCACTGGAATAGGCAGAATCTGAGACTCCCTCTCTCTCCCTGCACTCTGGAAATGTTTCATCTTTTTGGTAAGCAGAGATGCTTGCTGATATTTAGCTCTCAGCGATTTTTTAATGACTGAATTATAAAACCAGGAAATACAAGTTTATAATGAAAATGACAGAACCACATTAAAAATAGCAGGAGCAGTGGGCACTGTAACGTTGTCCTTGCTTTGGTTTTAATCCCTTCTCCAAGCCAGTTCTGCTCCCTGCAGCACTGGAGGTAAAGAATCTGAGCGCCTGATACTCTGACCATGCCACGTGTGGGTGTGCGCCTGCTCCCTGACCTGCTGTCTCAGCACACAGCTGAATTTTGAGCGATGCTGCACCAGTCCAAGTGGGAGGGGAGAGGTGAGAAACAAAGGGATGGGATGCAGTTATCGTGGGATTAAATGCTTCCTTTTTAAAATTAGTTATATAACCGGGAAATTCTGACAATTTGACTTGTCTTCTCATTTATACATATATAACCAACTAAGTAAGGAAAGACCAGACTCCTGTTTTTTTTTAAAAAAAGAAAGATCTTTCCCTTTGCTCCTGGTGCCTGCAGCTTTTGGATTATTCCACATTTTTCTTCAGTGCTGTTTGGCTTTTTTTTTTGGGTAATCTGAGTATGTCTCGGCTTCCATCTATAGAATAATCATCTCAGACCTAATGGACATAGGATAATCTTCCACAGTTTGAAATACTTCTGGCTAATTAAAATTTTGGGGGCTGCAGTAGTGATGTCTGGGTGAAGTTTAACTGCCTGGGACAGTGTGGAGGGTAGAGCAGCCACCAGCAATTGTGACTTTGAGGGAGGGAACTTTGGAAGTACTGAAAGGTTCATTTTAAACTTCATTCTTCCTTTACAGTCCCCATTTCCCCCATCCCTTCATCTGCACGTGCCTACCTTCTGTCAGGGTTGCTGTGTTCATCAAGGCAATCCTTTACAATTAGTCATTCTTGACTGAAAGTTATTATTATGAGAGCTGCTAATGAATGACTTTTTGAAAGTCATTCTGATGTCAGAGTGCAGGGGGCTGTGAAAGTAAAGGCAAAGTTTACCTCATGAAACTGAAAGAGAATAGTAGAGTCAGGGGAGTAAAATATCCATGGATTAAGCCGGAGGACAAGAGGTAGTAAAAGTAAAATGAAGGAAGACTAAAAAGTGAAAGGAGTGCAGAAAAATTGAAACATAAACAGACAAGTTGAAGAAAAGGAGGTGGTTACTTTTCTTCAGAAAAGTCCCTAAAAATTTCAAATGGCAGTGAGAAAGGATGGACCTCTTTGAACAGTACACTGCTGCTTGGAGCCTTGGCTATGCAATTTATCCCAGCATTAGAAAGACTTTTGAGTATATTTAAGTATTTTAAATAACAGTTTACATTACTATGGCAACCATGTAAACTGGCCACTTTCTTTCTGTGTTCCAACACAAAGGAACATAAATCCCCCAAAGATTTTTCTGAATCTTGCATAACCCTATAACCCCCCTGTGAATTCGTTCATGGTGGTTACAATTAAGAGTTTGTCTCATTGGCCCTTGCCACTTGTCTATTCTACTTTCATTTCTTTTCACCTGCAATATCTCCCTCAGAGGCAGGATCTCATTAATCACTGTCTTTCCCAGTGGTACAACTTGACTGATTTTCAGAGATTACCTGTAACATGTAAGCAACACATTGACAAATGAGCCCTTGAAATTCCATGTTTAATCCCTGTGGTAAAATGCCATTTTTGTTAATATTGCAGTTTCTTCGCTTTAGATAATTGCACCTTTTTTGATTGTCAGATATTCAGTGAAATAAGTGGGGAGAAAAGAATGTGACTGAATCGTTTGTGAAATGACATCCCCTTTCTTTTCCTCCTCTTCAATTACACCATCTTTATGACACAACATGGAGAAAAAGGATGTTTTCCTATCCAAGAGAGAGGAATAGGTTGGTTAACACAAGGTTGATGTTCACAGCCCTGGTATCTGAATGCTGACCACACCAACCAGAACAAGTCTCAATCCTTACACAGTATGGTTTTTCAAGTATTTTCAAAATAAATAACAAAGTATTGAATGAATCCTTCAAATGCCACTGACTGTATTAACAAGCAGTAATTTTGGATATAGCCAGTTTTCTTTTGCTCAGGACAACGTTTCCTCTGGCCAGCCCATGCCCACAGCAGTGACTGGTGAAGCTGAAACACTTCTTGTTGTTGCTATTATAATTTCAGAACAGTGTTATATCTCCATACTTCTAAAGGATGGTCCACTTTCTAAAAATGATGTATTTACACAGCTGCTGAATCTTTTATATGCAATTTCTGTGAAAACAATGTCTCCCTGACTGCTTGCCTGTCAGCTCCTATTGTGAGCAGTTAGAAAAGGGCAGTGCAAGCAAGTAATGTGCTCTGGGTTCTTGAGATCTAATCTTTGTAAGAAAAGGACTTTGAGCTGGGAGCAGTAACGCATTGTGGTACAGCAGTGCACAAGCAGTACTTCTTTTTTTTTTTTCCCTTGTCCTGATTAATTGGTTTGGTGTTAAGTGAGGTAACAGTTTAAAGAACTAACTCATTATGTGAAATTACTCTGTCTGCTGTGATACTTAAAGTCATCTTGCGACACTCTGGAGCTCAATGCATAAAATATTACATTGGTAAGTAACTCTCCCACTGGATAGAGCCTTTTCTTTCAGAAGTTAACCTACGGATACGAGAAATCCGTCCTTGCACAGAGTGTCTGATCCAGTGCCAGTGCCTAAGGATGTTCTTGGAAGGATTCCCATCTTTAAGCACTGGATTGGGGTCTGTGGTGCAGTAGCTAAAGTGCTGGGGGTTATACTTGCAGCAATAAAATATGGCATTACTGTTAATGCAGGAAAAAGGCTACAAGAACATAGGTTGACAGTGAAATACTGACAAGAAAAAGCAAGAGCTGTGTGAAGGCAGAAAAGGGGACTTAATAGAGGAAAAACTTGGAAATCGTGAAGATTAAAGTAATGGTTGTTTTTCCCAGCTTGTTCTCATCTGTTGCAACATACATGCAAGGGAAGAACAAAGTGTTTTTCTCCACTCAGACAGGTAAATATGGTACCAGTTTCAAAGGTGGGAAGGATAGAACACAGACATCATACAGTGAAGTCAAGGGTTATTATTGTGGAATAGCCAAGGTACAAATGTTGAGGCGCATTGCACTTGCTCCCCAGGCTGGCATAATTAGATGGCTGCAAGATAAGATATTTTTGCCCAGAATTACAGAAAATGATGGGAACTGGCAAAACAGCACATAATCTTGAAAGAACACTCAGCAGGGAAGAAGAAAATTCCTGCAGGGACTTGTAGTAGGTTTTCTAAGGTTTTTGTCCTCATATTTACCAGCCTGAAGACTCATCTCTAGCTTGCACCAGGAGTGCAGTAAACATAACAAGGTGCAGAAGCTTACGTGATAAGCTCAAGATCATGTGTATTATTTTGGTAATCCATTAGGAAAGAAGGCTTTTTGCTCATGTATTTGAAAATTTTGTGCCATGAGCTTTTGATCTGTGTATCCTTGTCTCTGTAATTGCAACTGTGTGTTATTAAAGCTGACAACAGAATTTATGGGTTCCTGGTGCCCAGTCATGTGTTTTGAAGAATAAAGCATGCATAAGCAAATTAACCAAACCAGTAACCTCTCTGGACATGCAAGAATTGTGGTATTTTGCATTGTAGCAAAGCTAGAAGCCAACAAAGTGACTGGTTTCTCTCCCAGAGCTACAGTGAATTTGATGGCATTGCACAGATTTGGACATATATTAAACAGAGCCATGTTTACTTGTGCTGCATAAGAATCACAAGAGGAAGCAAAATCAATGTTTTCCAAATGGAATAGAAGGCAGCCGTGAGGAAAAGAAATGGTATTTTCAAGCCTCTTTGAAAGGTAACACAAACAATGCACGGAGTAAAAAAATCTTTGAAGAAAAAGCGCTTGCCAATGTCTTCTTCATTTTGTGTTTAACTTATTTTGAAGGATTAAGGAATGGTGGATCCTTAGTATTATTTTAAAAGGTGGGGAGTTTCTATGTGTGAATAAAACTTTAAAATTAACATTCTGAATTGGAGGCTGCACAGTGCATCTGTACATCTTGACAGCAACAGAGGACAGTCAGATTTTAGAGCAGCACCAAGATGACACTGAGAGTGCATGATGCAGTGGTGTAATGAAAGAGAGATCAATGCTAAAATGAATGTAACACCACTGAGGAGTACACACAGATCGATACTCTTGTAAGCCATGGAGTATAATCCTGCTATATAGGTCCTGTTAGATAGTACACTCAATTCTAGGAAGACACATTTTTCTGCATTTCTGAAATGTAGCTCTGACTTACCTATCCTAAAGATAGTTCTTTGGGATGTAAAAGCTTGAGTCTTTGTCTTACCATCCATGCATGCTAAGGAAAAGATGCAGTGCTATTTGTAAACTCTCAGTCCTCAAAAATGTGACACATGAAGATAAGATGGACAGTTAGCAATGAGCTGTCTTTCATCAAGTCTTTGAAAGACTGTTTTGTTCCTATCCCCTCTTACTGCCTCCTTTTTTTCTTTAAGGAAAATGTTTTAAGCATAATTACTGAAAATGCAGTCTCAAGAGAAAGGGAGAGGTCAGTCTTGCAGCCTTCACTTACATTGTGCAAAAAACTTGCCTACAATTTTTTTCCATCTCCTGATATTGAGAGCCATTACAAAAAGATCATAGCGTTTCTCTCATTTCTGGGTGCCTGAATGGCCTTGGAGTCATTGAACCTTCATGGTTTGTGTCTTAATTTTGCCAACCCATGCTATCCCTGCCTAGGATGTTTGTTAGTGTCTGATTACTATTGTAAAATAATTTTTCTTAGAAAGGAGTAGATTGAGGAATGAATGGGAAGATCCTGCACTCTGACCTTCATCTTTGGATCCTGCAGGGTCATGGGAGGCATCAGAAGCACAGTCTGCTTGTGTCTCATGGAAAGCTGGTACCTAATATGAAATCAGCAATGGGAATAGCATTCCTTTCTCATTTTTTTCTGTCTTCTTTTAATGCCAGATTTCCTTGAATAGATACAAGCTCTTAGAATGAACAAGTCCTTGATTTCATTTCAGCTGCAGACCTGACTGGCCCTCTCTGTAGAAAGGGAAATGTATCTCAGCTTCAAATTTTCATCTGTCTTCTACTTTTCCCTAATGCAGGTAGGGCTTTTTCCTTGTAAATTCCAAAATGAATTCTTGACTTCTACTCCTCTGTTTTTAGAGTCCAGCTGTTTTTACCCATTTCCTCAATGAGATGACTTTGTTTTGATTTTCTTTGCAATGGAAGGTATGCATATTTCTAAAGAGTGGAGAAGCTAAAGCAAATAAAGATAAATTAATAAATACATAATTACAGTGTGGCTTCAGGGAAAAGTTTCTAGGCATAATCTAATAACAATGACTGGAGATACTATTAGCATTGTGTGTTGATTCTGGATCCCTTGGGATAGTCAAATAATTAAGCCTGTGTTTTTCCAGACTCTTTTGGCTTTAATAGCTATTACGATCATTAAGTGTAACCTGCCATAGTCTCTGGTTTCCAAATGCTTTTGTGAGTCCAAGACCAGTTCTGTGTCCCCTCATGAGGGAACTGGTTTGATGAGAAATAAAAGTCCCTCAAGACTCTGTTCCCACTTTTGTTTCAAAGCTCTTTTGCTTCCCAGTATCCACAGCCAGCAACTTTTCACGGCTCTTGCTGAGCTGCAGTTAATCTTTACTCCTTCTGACACTATGGCAGTTTTAAAATGCCATTGCACTTGCCTGCATTTATCCTCCTTTTTCCAGGGTTTGTGACTGACCCCATCCACCGCAGTCCTGGCTGTGTGGGTGCTGAGCTGGAAGATTCAAACTGAATTGTCACCGCTGCAAAGGCTGCTCTTAAGTAGATGCTCTTCATGATGCAGCTCTGGCTTCAGAAAGTGTAATCAGAAAGACTTCAGCCCTAGTTTCTTCCAGAATATTGCAAACATTTCTTTTGCTTGCATGGCAATAAGCAAACACTTGTTGCAGGGGTTGTTCCCTGTCACATTAATTGGCAATGCTGGCAGCCAAGCAGCTCCAAGTGAGGGAATTCACTTTCCCTGATGCAGAAAGAAGCATTGCAAATGCAATACACAAACAGAGCCAGGCACAGCCTTTTGACTGATCCGTCACTCCTTGCTGAACTTGCCTGAAATTTATTGCCAGTTAGACAGCATTTCCCTCTGTTTACTGATTTGATTGAAAGAATGATTTATCAAGGCTCAGTATCACATTGAGTGCTGCTCTCTGCTCTGAAGGGTAATGAGTTGTAGACACATCTCACTCTCCTTCCCCACGTGGCTGTGAGGGTGCTGGAGGAGGTGAGAGTCTGCTGGCTTTGGTGCGACACAGAGACAGCTCCTGCTGGCTCCAGGAGCAGCCTGCTCCCTCTCCCTTCCCACAGGACAGGATGTGCTGTGTTTGTCAGGAGCATTCAGGAACCTGCCCAAACACATACAAGCAGCACCTGTGGCACAGAGGGAGTGGAATGGGAAATGACAGGCGGAGGGACAATGACAGTGGTAAGAAAATAAAAGGGTTAGAAATACCCGAAAGTGAAATAACAGCTTTCTGTTGTCACTGCTGCTGTCCCTACTCTCTCTGGGTGCCATGGCTTGGTGCTGTTGAACGTTGCTTTGGTGAACTGCTGTGGCACAGTCCCATCACAGCGCACTGGGAACCAACACCTTCTCTCTGAGTGGATATGTGCTTTGGTTATGGGAAGCTTTCCTTAAGCAGCCCTGCTATTTGTTTCAATCACAACAAAACCCATTGTCTTATCTTAATTTACAGAGTCATAACTAGCAGTATTTCTTTTCCGCATAAAGAGTGCATTGGAACAAATACCACTATTTATCAACTCTAATGCAGTTCTTTATAAAGGTCTTATGTGAGCAAAGAATAAAAATGCAATGATAGTCTCACAATAAATACCCTAAATCCTTTATTGCCTATTTATGGTGTAATCTCTCTACAGCTGTACAATATATGATTGTTTAGAAAAAGATCTAGAATACAGTTATATGGTTTATTTACCAGGAGATGGCAATGGTGATCTACTGCTGTATTAACTTGTGTACAAGGCCCACATAAGTCTTCCACAACATCACAAACTTCAGTATGAATGAAACCAAAGTATTCCAATACTGCTTTTGCCTTCCTTATTTCTAACTTCTTTCACTTGCTGTTATTCATTGTATTTTTTTCCTCTCATTTTTTGATTGAAATTGATGTCACTACATTTTTTAAAGATGTCTAAATACAATCCTCTTGGTATTCTACAAAACAGAATATTGTTTAAAAACAGAGCAGCCAGTACCATTGAATAAGATATGCCATGTGTCAGAAAAAAATCAAATGATTGACAAAAGTAAAAGCTTAAAAAATGCATTTAGCTTTACAGTATCAAAATTGAACTTGAGCAGTTAATGAAAAATAAATTATAGGTTATGCTACTGAAAAGCAGGCTATAATTTTCTATTAAGCTGCTTGAAGTATGATTTTAAAGAATGCAGGTGCCAACATTTTTATATAATTTGAAATTAACTGAGGTCTGCAATGTTGTCTGAGTTGTCACATTACCTTAACCTGTAGTACAGTGCTCATTATTCTTGTAAATTACTGCAGCACTGATCTTCATGTGAAGATTGCTGCCATAAACATTGAAAGTAAAGTTTGGCTTCTTATGGGATTGCTTTATGTTCCTTTATATCCTTCTCCACATGATTTCTGCTTTCTTATCCTCCCCAGAGCTTGCACGAGCTGAACAGCAGCTTCTTGCATGTTTATTAGATATTGGGCAGATTTGAAACTGAAGTGACAGCAGTTGAGTCTCACTGCTCTCCTCAGCTACCTCCCTGTCTGTTTGGAGTGATCCAGGGACACTGCTGGATATCTAAACCAGCTCTGAAGATGATCTGGACCAGTTATACCAGTGACCATCTTTCACCAGAGAGGTACTCCCATGGTTGGCTTTTCCTCTGGTATTCTGAAATACACAGGCCATGCCTCAAACAATCACTGTGGGGCTCTCAGTTGGGAGGGTTATCCACCCTCAAGCTAAACAAATTCTTTAGCTGAATTTTCTGTTTGCAACATTGAATACCAACATTATTGCCCTTCCATTGCTCCTATATTAGTGTAACTAAAAAAGCCATCCAGGACCTTAGATGTGTGAGGCTGTGAGAGGAGCATGGAGTATGTAAGGAGTACTTATTTGTAACAACAAATGATTAAGTGGGAAAAACTCCATTGTTTTACTCATGTGAAAGCCTTGATTTTCTACCTTTTTTTACTGTTTCAATTGCACCTAATTTTCCAAAGTTCTTCTTCACGACAGTGTCTACCTTCCTACAATATCTTTCCTTCCTCTGCTCTGCACTAAGTGGTGCTCAATCAAACCTTATCTCTACAAGGGAGAAAAAGCAAATTGAGAGAATACAGCAGGTATTTGACTTAAGTCTGCCCTCTCCACTCCTTCATATAAGGCAACTTTTGTGCTGGGTTCTGCCTGCTCAGCACTCATGACGTAGGGGAAGAGCTGGCTCCACCTAATCAGTAACAGGAGACCCCTATGTCCACATTTCACATCTGCAATATCTTTCCACTCCACAGACCCTATGAGGAACAACAGGAAGACAGAGTTAAGAAAGACCTTTGTTAGTCTTTTTTCCAAGAAGGAAATTGATCTATGGAGCAAAATGAACTGACTGAGTGAAAGTAGCAGAAGAAAGAGGGAATAGGGTTTAGAGACTGTTGGCTGCTGGTGCCTTGCTGTATCAACCAAGGAAATTTCCTGTTTCCCTCTCACATTTTTGTACGTCTTTGCATTCCTCTACACAACAGCACAAAGCCAATCAATACACTCAGTGCTGGATTCCTCCCTGTGCACCAGGGCAGCCACAGGATTCTCCTTGTGGACAGGTTCTCCAGCAGCTCTGATCTGACAGGGCTGGGAATCACCCCAGTGGTGCTCATGCCTCTTCAAAGGACAAATTTTGAGAAAGGAGAAAACGATGTTCAAACTGACAGCTGCTCACACAAAATCCCTTGCCTCCTCTGCTGGGTCTCTTGCTGTGAATACCCACATTCATGTCAGCTGTGTGCAGGGAGGAATTATGAGTTTCCCTTTTCCTATCACTTATTTAGCTCCCCTGTCGTACCAACTTAGATGGTGCTTACGTTCTAGTACAGACTAGATACAAATGTCAGCTTGAAAGGAATTAGCTCAGCCATCTCTTTACTTTGCTAAAATCTGTCCTGTAAACATGCCAGACTGCAGGCTCTTGAGAGTGGGACTGTTTACAACCTTGTTTTTACACTGTTTAGTACAGCAGGGCCAAAGAAGAGAGGCTTCGGGTGCCCCTGGAGCTCTGATAATTTTCACTGTGACCCAGAGGGAGAAGAAAGGCCAGAATCAGGGGTGAGTGGTTCATAATGGGTCAAGAGAAGTTTAAATTTCTGACTTATAAAGCTGTAAAAAAGATTCAAAGGGAAGTAAGGGCATACTCAGCCCACTCTTTGATAGTACAATACATAAAAACCAGATTTTGTAGGAGTATAATAAAAGATTGTATAGGAGTATAATAAAACCCAGACACAAGTCTGAAAAATTCATTAGTTTCTGCCATGACTAAAATAAGCACTGTCTAGGAAAACTACTTTGCAATGGTAATGAAAAGCAAGTGGAAAAGCAAGTGTTAGCACCAGTGCTGCAATGTGAAATAATTTCTGTATACTCAGATCTGTCATTGTGAACAATGTTGTTGATTATAAACCACATCAAATTCCCAGTCCCCCTAGACGTGTGTTTTATTTTGCAGGTTTTTTAGTAATTATGAAATCAACAGAATACTATCAAGTTTTACCACAATTAAGCTAAATCTATACTTAAATGATATAACATAGTTGGTAATTGCAATATCTCTTTGACTTCCTTCCAAGGAACAGTTGGCATCATTTCTGGAGCATTTTCAGGGGTGGTTGCTAATGATAATGATGATGCTGAGCTCTCTCATAATTTTATACTTTCAAAGGTACTTGAATCCAATTTAGAATCAAGATTTGACCCGCAGAGCTTCAATTCTTGTGAGCTGATAAGACAAATCTCCTAGACTGAATGGATTTTACGGCCTCCTCAGTGTGCAGGGGTTTGATGGAAGAGAGGGTGACACAGACTTACAGCTCTGTGAGCAGTTCTCTGAGAGTAGGTCTGGATCCAGTCACTTGTGAGATAGTGCTCACCTGTAAAGCCATCTCCATGCCATCGTGCTGAAGACCTTTGGGCTCCAGGAAATAAAAATGCTTGTCTTAGGTCCTCAGTGAGGGAACAGCAGTGTGCTACAATATTTTGAGCGATTGCCGAAGGGTCTGGCTGCGATGTCGTGTTGGTGATGGGCCTGGGAGGCAGGAGGTTTGTTCCAGTACTTCTCTCAAAGTTTGTCACATGTGTAAATAGCTCGAGAGAGTGCTCAGTACTCTCTACCAGGCTGGAACCGTCGCTACTTTGGCAGTTTTGTCTTCCTGTAGCTGATCATTGCTGCCGCTCTGGCCACCAGAACTGAGCGCGTACTCCAAATTTATGTTTACAGATACTGGAATCCACTTTGTAAGAAAAGACAAGGCAAGTTTGTTTGTACTTCTACCGTAAACTTAACATTTATATATTTGTTCAGAGAGATAAAAACTCAATGAACTTGATGATCTTGGAGGTCTTTCCTGACCTTTTTGATTCTAAAGTGAGTCTCATTACCTAGTTTTAAATATCCTGTCTCCATCTAACCTTGCTTACTATATATGATACCATTTG
This sequence comes from Donacobius atricapilla, assembly GCA_013397315.1. Taxonomy (NCBI): domain Eukaryota; kingdom Metazoa; phylum Chordata; class Aves; order Passeriformes; family Mimidae; genus Donacobius; species Donacobius atricapilla. The sequence goes on along the minus strand of WBMY01013524.1, from coordinate 1,201,549 downwards.
TCTGAGGGGTGGTTTTCTGTCTAACTGAATACTACCTTTTTAATAATTTGGTTTAATAATTGACATTTTTTTCAGGTCACTGAAAGACAAAGGTCAGACCAAGCAAAGACAGATCATATCTACTTCAAATGCTGTTCACCCAACCATAATTAGAAATTGCGATTGGTATGGCACAAAGAAATTATTATGACCGTATAGTAAACCATTTTTCTTTACTGACTTAGATAGATTAGACAAGTAAATGAGTTTATATAAAAGAATACATGGTTTTTAAAGTTTCTTGGTTTACGAATGTAATGAGCCAGATTTTATTTAACGTTAAGTAATATGCAAGTTGATATGTTTTGGAACGTGTGATAACATGCTCAGATTCCTTCTAGAATATGAACTGGTCACCATGATCTCAAAAGCAGCTCTCATGGGTCCAAAACCATTTGAAAAAATTCGGTAAAAGTGCACAAAAAGAAGTGTTTCCTCTATGTCTTTTAAACAACAATAAAGAAAAGCAAAACCATTTAATCTTTGCCCCCTTTTTAATGCCTTCTGAAAGCACAGCATCCTTCTATTTCCTGGCTTGTGGATATAGAGAATATATTTGCCTTTTGTTTTTTCCTGCTAGAATCAGCCAGTGCCATTAGGTTGTGGGTGTAATAACCTGGAGGTTTAGTATAGTAAATGTAGCATTTGGAAGCCTTTGTTCTGTCTTTTCTTTAGAAACCAGTGAGATCTCTGTTCTTAAGGTTGTCTTCATGAAACTGTCTGCTGGATGACTATGTTAAAGAAATGAAGAATGAACAGGGAGAAAAAGTAATTATAAGAAAAAGTGAATTTGTAACCATATGCAGAGCTACGCCTATCACAATGGATGTGTATTTTTCATTACCTACATGAGATAAAGATTTCTCAGCTCAGCTGCATGAAAGGGATTGTTTTATGTCCATTGAAAGATATCTATTTCTATTGGACTTTCTGATTAGCCTGTTATGTTCCCTGGATGATAAGTTCTGAACACCTTTCCTTTTTGAGAGCTCATCATTCATACCCTGTGCATGTCCCAGAACCTCTCCCTTGATCAGGGATAGACAGCTCATTTTTTGCCAATTACGGGCATGCACAGTCCAAGCTGAAGCTCAGAGTTTTTGTGTCTCAACCACTACAAAACTTCAGGGCAAACATAGCCTAGTTTTTAAACCATTTCAAGCAACACCGAGTGCAGCAGAGGTTAACCTCCTTGTTTTTTCAGTTTTCTGGATGAGTTTTGGAGCTTGAACTATGTGCTCTGTTCTTCTGAAGCCAGACTGCTGCCATTGCCGGTGTGAGTGCTTTACATGAGGTTTGGCTACACCTCTGCTTCACTGCAGGGACATACTGCTGCCCAGGGATGGTCTAAAAGATTGGGAGTACAAATATCCATCACTATCATTGTGAAGACTTAATCATCAGTTTTGGTGGATGCCTTACATGGATCTATCTAAAACTATTTTTGTGCTATGCTTCCAAAAAAACACCACCCAGGTCCAGTTTGTTTTTCTCTCTGCTTATCTCGCTTTGCATCATCATGGAACGAGAGCAGTGGCCTAGGCACTATTTCACACAGCTTGATAGACTTGACAGATAATGTTGTTCAAGAAAAATCAAACACATTGCATCTGTAGTAAAAATGATTCAGGTAGTCAGAGACTAGGACTTCAAAACCTTTCTCTGTTGAACATAATTATGTATTAACTAATTCTGCTAGTGCAAGAAAATATGTGTAGGCTGCTATAAGCCCTCATTTCTTTGCCATAAGACTGCACTTTGATTTGTGTGGAGAACCCAACCAGAGTGAGCTGAGACTGCTCAAGGCAAACTAACCAAGTTTGCACTGTGCTGTCCCTCATGGGAATGTTTCTCTCATGAACCAAATTGTCTTTGCTCTTCTATCCAGTTATTTTACAACAGAGATTACTCTGAGTAAGTAGCAAGTAAACAAAGTGAACCTCTTCTTTCACTATCCTGCATGATAAATAGGTTCCAATTTATCTGCAAAGTTAAATGATATCGTCCAGGTAAACAGAAAATGGTTTACATTTTACAGGCACAGAGACAAGCAGCTGACCATTTCTGGTGAATTTATTTTCAACTTCCTTGGGAAGATTAAGCTATCTGGAGAGTCTTCAGAAACATTGAGTCACTCAGTGGAGTTTTCTGCCTGTTATCTTCTGTATTAAGATATTGGCTTGGGCTTCAAGAGTCTCCACAGCATTTTCTGCTCTGCCTCCTCAGAGCAGCAGCTTTCAATCCTAAGAGTCACCATTTAGTCAGAGCAGAGGCTGGGCTTGTCATAGCCAAAACAAGGGTCTTGATAGCCCCACATGTGTAGTTCCTGCCTTCTTCCCAGGACTTTTTTAGAAACAGCAAAATTAAAAAACGTTGAAAAAAGAGGATCTCTTTCAGTGGGAATGGTCCAGCTACTTCAGTTTTCCGACAGCTTCACCAAGTGTAGCTGTCAGCGTGTGGGGTAAGTCAGTGAAAGGCCACCCCTACCGTGCTCCTAGGGCGGCTGGGAGGAGTCAGTAGCTCTTGAAAAACAAAAAGGACCAAATGGGTCCAATACATTTGCATTTGGCCTGACCATACAACTGTAAAATAAAGGGAATTCCAAAAGGAAACCCTTTTTGTCACACAAACACTGAGCAAAGAATCCTGGCAAGGCTGAGGGTCCGGCTCCCCAGGCTGAACATCACAACACCGTGGGTAGTGTCAGGAGGCAGCAATGGGGCTGTCAGATACTGCTACTGTCATCACCCTATTACTGAAAATATCCATGAATTTCACTAGTTCACAGAAACTGTCAATGAATGTCTTAATCCATAAGCACAGAAAACACAACTATTTTAGCATACAATAGGGGAAGCTAATCCCTGGCAAGGTCATTCCTTTCACCACTACCCTTGTAATCCCCCTCATACACATACAGAATAAGGCTCTGAAGCCTAATCTTTCTAGTGCTGAAAATGAGACTTTTATGCAAACTGATAAAAGTTCTTTGTTTGATTTATCTGTAAACCAAAATAGTCTGGTAGTTTGCCTTGAAGTGAAAAGAAAAAAAACATACTCTGTCAAATCCTGTGTATTCCTTTTTATGTATTTTGTCATTTCCCCTCTATTAACTCTGTCCTAAGGTTGAAAAGAAGAGTGCACTCCAGCTTCCATTTACATACTGTACTTTAGCTTTGACTTTTTTTTTCACAACCTGTTAAATTTATTGACTATAAGCCCCTTGAGCTATTGAAGAGTATGCTGCTTACATTAGATATCTTTTGAAAGATGCTACCAGTAGCCTGTTTTAATGTGTTTGCTCTCTCCAGACACAATTCATCTTACATATTCATTGGTTTTTTGTGCCAAGACCAGTTTCTTCATTGTAGCTCTTGTTTGGAAGTCTTGCACAGATATTAAGGTTTAGTAATTTTTCAGTGCTGCTCAAGGGATCTGAGTGTCAAATGAAATAATGAGTGGGAATTTGGGCATTGAAAACCCCTAAGCAGCTGGCTTTGGAGATCTCAATTTTTAAAAAAAGGGAAATAATTCAAGGTGGCATGAAAGACACTTTGGGACATCTAGAATGTTTTATATGTAGAAATAGAGCTGGCCAAAAAGTAGTACTTTCCATTCACTGACAATTATATTTAATTTTAATTTCAAGATTTCATACAGCCTAAAAGTCAGAGAAAAATTCATTTGCAAAGTGCTAGCACATGGAGCTGGGAAAACAGAATATGTTCCCCTGCATACTGCAGCTGCTTCTCCTAGTGATGGAACTGACTGGAATACTGATTTCATTGAGCAAGGGCTGTGGGTGGGAAGGATCTCTTTTCAGATTAGTCAGGGCTTTCAGGTACTCAGTTTCATAGGAGAGAGTCCAGAATCCTTGAGAGAGGATCTCAAGGCACCCAGACCTCTCCTGTGAGGCTGGTCCAGGGTGTGGGAATGTGACGCTGTGTATTCTGTGATTCTGGCTCTCACTGATAGGAGCCCCATTCCTCCTCCATGCCCTGATGCAGATGTGAGCTTTGGAATATCGTTTGTTCCACAGTACAGGCATTTGCACCTTGGCTGTTCACACAAACTTGGCATCTGACCCGGTAGGTCACCCACAGCAGCATGGATTTCACAGCACAAAGTAGAGACAGCTGCGTTGGGATTTTCAGATTTGTGCTTCCACAAGTATCCTGCCTAGTCAGCTTAAACATTAGCTGTAACATACTTAAATTGGTAGCCAGCAACCCCAAATCTGTTGTGCCTCTGGGACAGAATTTGCACTTCCCTTCAGATTGTCCTGCATCCTGCAATCACTTGTGCTGGATCCTGAGGCAGATCTCTGCTGTGGTGTATGTTTATTTCTAGAAGAGCCATGCCAAAAGTCAAACTCCTTTCTCCCTGGGAAAGCCATGGGAGCAGCCCTGAAACCGCAGGCACTGACCTGTGCCTCCAGTGATGTACAGGTGCGATCTCTGTGCACTGCAGCCCACGTTCCATGCTCTTACCAGCTCATGCCAAGCCTCCAGGTTTTCCAGATGTTCATACCTTCCAAATCTACTTTTCTGAGGAACATCTGTGGCCCCAACAAGTACAGAAAAGGAAAGGCAATTCAGTGAATGTTTCATGTGGAAAACACTAATTGAATTTTGGCTTTCAGTGAAAAAAGTGGGGGGAGGTCATGATGTCCTCATCCCCACTTGGTTTAGACCCTCTGTGGCCACATTATTGTGGGGCTGATGTCTCCCTACAGGGAAACCAGGAATGCCTAAAATATTTCCATGCCATTGTTTCATAGCACCTAAAAGCTTCCACAGGCACAGATACTGCAGCTGTTAATGAAATAAATGTAATTTAAATTACATTTACTCCATAGTGGGAGTATGTGTTGTGGAAAAGGGATATATTTTGGCTTATAGTATATATGTCAAGTAAATGCAATTGTCTATTTCTGAAGCTTTTTAGTCCCCATCATCATAATTAACTTAAGTGAAACTGTATTAAGCTTTCATATGACTTCAATTTGCTGCAAAGTAAATCACCAAATAAATCAATAATTTACAACCTAACAAACAGTGCTGAGTTTTCCAAAAGAAAAACAAACAAACAAACAAGCCATTATGCCTGGGCTTTTCTGGATGCAGCACTGCTCCTTGCCTTGCTTCTCTGAGAGAAATGTGACAATTTCCAACACCCTACATTTTCACTCAAGCAAGCAGGAATCATGTAAAACCAAACAAATAATGACATGAAACAAAGCTTTGATTAGGAGCCTGTGAATAATGATCCTTTTCGCATATTCAATGTCTAGATGTTCAACATATTTTACATTTAGAATATATCAAGCAAGTTGCCCTGGTTAGAATTTGGTATCAAAAGAAACACATTTTATTAGACAGGGAGCGTGTCAGGGCTTGGTGCCAATCGGCTGCAAGGAGTTATGTTACAAACACATCCAACACCCACATTGGAGAAGTGCAAGAGTGAACATGTTTCTCATGTTCCCCTTTCCTGCTCTGCTTTCCTACAAAATCATAAGAGGCAAGTGGAAGTTATCTCTTGGTTCCCACATAGAATAAAAAAAAAGGTGAAATAAATTTTCTATGGCATAAAGAAATCACAGGTTTACATTGTTGAAAATTGCTGTTGGGCTTGGATGCTTTTGTACAAGTCATTGCTATGGAGACTGTATTAATTGGCTGCATTTCTCGTGTGGGGGTAGGTAACAATCAGTGAACTCAAAAGGTAGAGGAAAATAATTTTCATATGTGTTAAATTAGTTGGTGTTTCTTGTTGCCAGGAATGTAACAGGGACCAAAAGCATAACAAAAGTCTGAAACTTGGGGATATTTAGAATAAAGAGAACATCCATGGGTGAATTATTTAAAATGAGTTTGGGACCAGGGGCTGTTAATTCCAATCTCAGAAAGGAGTAAATCTCCCTCATGTTTCAATTCACAGCATGAGCTGCACATATTTTCCTGATGAATACTGGAAAGGTATTTTAACTGTATCCATCTAAGTCCGCATTTTTCATGGAGATTTGGCCCCTTGTTCCAGAAGTTCTCGTTTTGGCTAGCAATGGAGAATAGTTACTAGAAGAGATGACCCACTACCCTGATGTGTCCCTTCCTTGGAGGAAGGATTTTATACAGCTTCTGCATGTTACTGCTTGGAGCCCTTTGTTTAATTCTCAATACATTTGCTGCAAAAAACTACTTAGCCTGCATCTGTGGTACTATTACATTTATCTTGAGGTCACATGTGGTATTACAGTGATCATTGTACCTTTCAGACATAAACATTTTACAGAGGATCAATGAAAATGATATTGTTATGTGTGTGTCTATAAGCAATGAAAAGATATCCCTTAGAATATGACATGGTTTAATTGTTTTCTGCACTGTATGAAGAACATGAAGAAAAACTGTGACTGCATACAACCTCCTGAAGTCAGAAGTAGCAATATAGCTATGTATCAGAAGAAAAATATTTTAAAGGTTAAAATTACACTGTATTTCCGTAGATAGAGATGTTTATATTTCATTAAATAAAATGACTTTCTTGTCTCTCAACACTTCAGGAAAGAAATTATTTTTGCATTTGTTTTGGGATGAATGAATATAATCCCAAATCCTTTATTTGCATCAGTGTGCAATGTGCTATTTTCTCAAATGAGGGCTGGGTGTATTTGCAGAGCAGACACAGAAGTGTGTCTGATTACCTCACCATTTCTTTGTACCCAGCATAGATGGAGGCGAATTAGAACTCATCAGCAGGAGGGGGTTTTGTTTTCTTCCCAACCAAAGCACCGAAGAATCCCAGAGCCCAATTTAAGCTATTCAGACTGAAAATAGACTGATTTTTTTCTTCCAGATTCCAGTAAATACTTGTGTATTACTTATAGTGAGATTCTTGTAGGAGAGATGCTGGGAGCTGTAAACACCCATGTTGAAGATAATGCTCAGTAACCAGTCTCAGGCCTTTCATGCAGCTGAAAGATTTGCTGAGCAGGGCTGTGAGAAAATAGCAGTGTTTGCAAAAGCCCAGGTATGGATACAGGTCTACAGGCAAGAGTCTATTTGCCAGTACATCTTCCTTCTGTTTGGAGACCTACAGTACATTCCCAGTGTGTGCCAGCACAGCTCCACCTGCAGACAAAACACTTCAAACATGAACAAGGTGAACGATGGCTAATTAATTAGGCTGTATGTCTCAGATCATTAAAGTTTGGTGTTCCTTATCGCTCCCGGGGTTCAGGTTACTGATACTGAGAGATTTACTTCCTGACTCCGCAATTTTAATTCCTGAGGTGTACATGACGCTAAGCCATGTCCTTGATTGCCCAGAGCAAAGAGAGTTTGAAGTCAAAGGAAACAGCTGGAGCCACCTTAGTGCTGGCAGCAGGCTCTGGAAGCTCCAAAAATGAGATGTGGGTGCATGCAGCATTTGGTGCTCTGCTGCCAGGTAGCAGCCCCTCACTAACCAGGACCTGGGCAGGAGACACTGCAGGAGGCTGAGCATGGTTTCTGCTGATGGTTATGATCAGCTTGATGTTTTCAGCATTTTATACCAGAAGTCTGTTCCCTGGAGAAATTGTGGGTGTGTCTAATTAAAAAGTGATCTCTTAACACTTCCCAAGACCTTGTTTTCTATTGCAGAGGTACTGCCCATGGTAATAGTTGCTATTATCTGCCACAGTTCACTGAGATCCTTATTTCCAGTGGAAACACACTGATCCAGACAGCACTTTGACAGGAAACCTTCCTTTCCTTTGGAATGTGGTGTAAGGGGAGAGAGAAAAAGGATGGGAAAATAAATGAGACCTCAGTGACGAAGGTTGCTCTTCTAGAAAGCCAAGATGTGGCTCACATCTTTGGTGCGACCTGAACAGAGCAGGCATCATTGAATCATTGAATCAGAGAATTGTAGAATGACAGAATGGTTTGGGGTGGAAGGGACCTTTCAAGGTCATCATCTAGTTCAACTCCCTGCAATGAGCAGGGGCACCTTCCCCTACATCAGGTTGCTCAGAGCCCCGAGCAAGCTGCTTTGCATGTTTCCAGGGATGGGCAAACCTCCCCCTCTCTGGGCAACCTGCTCCACTGTTTCACCACCCTCATTCTGAGGTGAGGATGTGAGACTCCGGCTCCTGCCTTCTGGTCATCTTCCTTTCCAGTGGAACTTGGCCATGTTAGGGTTGGTGGTATGTCATGCTTCTTTTTTGGGTTGGTTGGTTGGCTGATTTTGGGGTTAGATTTTTTTTTTCCTTAGCTGTTGTCAGCTTCCAGGTACAGATGAGGAGTATTTTGTATCTTTAATAACTGTTGCAGGCAGGAAATTCTGCTGCCTCACTGTGACAACCTCACTGACCCGAAATCTGCCTATTCTCTGTGTCATTTCTGAAATGTAATGGGTGTTTCTGTGTGACACATACAACATTTGTTGCTACTTTCTTGCAGCTGTGCGTGGCTCCCATTTGACATATGCTTCCATTGAATTAGCTAAACTGTGCAGCGAACAGATTCTCTGTTTCTGCTCAGTGTAGCAGGGAAGGTAAAGGTTATCCCCACCACAGGACACGGGGAGGAGTGGTCACTCCTCCGAGCTGCTTCTGGAGCTGCACTGATGGTGTTTGGTGAAGCAAATCTGCTGCAAATTACAGCGTGTGCTTATAGATCAATTTATGCTCCTGCCTGCTGCCAACAATGTGCTGTGCACAAATGGAGCTAACTCGGTAAACATGCACTCTAGTAACTGAAAATAACCAAGTGTTGTTGAAAGGAATAATTAATTAATGTTTGTAAAGCACTTAGAAGCTGAAAAGCACCTTATTAGTGCTAAGTGTTCAGGGCCCGGCTTTCTCATCAGAAGGTAAAGTCCTCGTCTTTGTTAGTCTTTAACTGAACAAAACATTAAGGGTATAAAGCCTTTGTGTCTAATGTCCTCAGTCAGGTGTTTTTGTGCCTGGCAGTCATTAGGATGCAGTAAGTAAACAAGAAGAAGCTATAAATGGCCTGAATCAGCTCATTTCCACTGATGCCAGCAGGATCAAGTTGATTTACATTAGCTGAAGATCAGCAACAGAGAATCCAAAGCACAGCTCCTCGCCTTGATGTCGGGCTCAGCCAGAGCCAGCCACTGGTTCATTCTCTGCAGCTCCTGCCTTTGTGAGCCCAGCTGCCAGGAATGAACACAAAACTATATTAGGGCACGGGGTTCCTTGTGCAGTGAGGTGGACAAATTGGATGGCTCAGATTTGCTCCGCGGGGCAGGCACCACATAAATGAACAGCCTCTTGGTGGAGAGAAGGAATCCTATTTATCAGCTGTGCCATGCAGGGCTGAAAGGGGACACCTATGACTTACCCTCCTCCAGAGCTCAGGAACATGGAGAATAAGAATCTCTGCCTCTACTTCAAAAGTGCCTTGGCTCCCTCAAAACAGCCCCAAATCCTCCTGATGCAGAAGTCACTGGCTGAAGGGCGGATTTACTCAGAAGGGTAAGAGGGATACAAGCAACCCAGAACAGAACCATCCGGGGAGATGTGGATGTTTCTGGGAATGTGGTACAGCCCCAGCAGCCCCGAGCTCCTGCCCCACGCAGGGTGTGGCATCCCACCTTCTCTGCAGCCCTCCAAGGGCTGCCAGCTCCTTTAGGAAGGTGCAGCCCACAGTCAACATTCCCATCTCTCTGACAGGGTGCTCATCTGTGCTTCACTCTCTGTAAATAGTACCTAGATCAGAAGCTGTGGGAGCAGGAAGAGGAGAAGGAGAGGGCAAACAATCTTATGGAACACAGGGAGCTGCAGGAGAGGGTTTAAGAGTAATTGGCCAGAGAGCACAGGGAAAAGCACAGGCCTGTCCATCACAGCACACCCTTTTAAGATTTTTGTGCCCCTTTAACACACAAGATTCTTTTCTTCAGCCAGAATTTTTCAGGCTAAATTTGATTATACTGGGATCTGTTCCATATTTATGAATATCCAGGACCTCCGTCTCTCATGCTGAACTTCCAGATGAATGAGAAACCCGATTACGTGCCCATTTATGGTGCATGAGCAGTATGTCCACATATGCATCACAATAGTCACTGGAAGGAGTGCTGGGAGAGGGAATCCAGTCTTAGATCACTTGAGGGTTTCTTTTCACAGGAGATCAGTAGCCCTTTTTTTTATTTCTGGATTAACTGGCAGAGTAAGAAAGGTTACCTGCCAAGAAAATCCAATTATTCAGCCCTTTCTGGTCTTGAATAAAGCTCCATGGCTGATAAAGGGTTGCAGTTAGAGAGAATGAAAAGAAGCCACCAGGGCAGCAGCTATTCTGTTTTTGCAATCTCTGCACCAGCCTAGGGCAGAGGATGTTTGGCTCACTTCAATTGCAGTGCTGGAACACAGTGTGCCAGAAAACCCCTCCATGATGTTTTTGGAAGAGCAAAGCATTACTAGGATTGGTTAATAGTTGTCTTTCTGATTAGCCATCTGTTATAAATCCAATCATTTATTGGATCTGAGAGAGGACAGAACCCTTGCATACCCTGCTCACTCCTCACTTTGCTGGAGCTCACCAGAGGGAGCTTTGTGCAAAACGCTTAAAGAACCAAAAGGTAAAATGCTTCTTTTAAAGAGGAAAAAACTGTGGTAGCCCTGTGAATAGTAAAAGTCATAATAATTTGTCTTCATCAAGAGCACAGGCTTAGGAGCACCAGATAATTTTTTTTTCTGGAGGTCGGAACAAGAAATTGAGAGGTGTCTCAGAGGTCCAAGCAAGATTCTGGAGCTGCTCCCTTGGTCCCAGTAACCTCTTGCCCCTCGTATCCATAGCTATGGAAGGGAAATCTAGGTGACAAATCCTTGCATACCCTGTGTCTATTGTCAGCTCAAGTATCCAAGTTAAGAAATTTAAGAGAGCCAAAGGCTTTGTTTCTGTAGATTACTGAATCCCCAGGCCAGAGGTGAAGTGATTTGGGTGAAACACCCGAAGAGTCCAGCACAGGTAGATGACCCAATAGAAAGTTCCACAGATGTCAAGGCAGAAGGTGAATATGTGATAATTAATTCTTTCTCCTGGATTGTGTGCTGCTAATTGACTTGGCAGCTGCACCATCACTGTGATTCATTGGCTCATGGGTTTTAGGCCAGAAGGAACAATGATGATGGTCTGGTCCTACTGTCTGCAAAGCAAAGCCCACAGAACCTCACCTGGTGCTTTCTCCACCAGCCCCTAAATTCTGCTTTTT
>WBMY01013524.1:1061804-1190240 GCA_013397315.1 Donacobius atricapilla | reverse complement strand
TTTTTTTTCAATAAAAATTACTATTTTTATTGAAAACCAATGCTTATTAAAAGGCTATGCAATAGAAAATGCATCAGGTGCCTGGGTAAGTAGATGTAAAGGTAATTGTTTTTTTAAATTTGCAGCTTATTTTTGGTATCATATTTACATTGATATTTCCAGATGATTCTATTTCATTTTTCATCTAAATGAACCCCAGGAAAATTAGGAAAACAGACAAAAAATTTTGCTCTTGGTTTTTTTTTCTGGAGTTAAAGTTATATGTAGAGTTTATGGTAATCTTCCTTCTATACTAGTAATATCTTTAATGGATCATTGAAGATTGTTTTTCTTTTTTCTATCATTTCTCTCACTTTTCACTCCTTTCATTACCCAACAAAAGCCCACAAAAACCAAACCAAAGCAAGCCAAAACCAAATAACACAGAAAATAAAATTTAAAAAAAATTGAAGAAGTGGCAGAAAAAAATCCATAATTCAACAGAGGAATTAAAAAATATGCAGGATGTTCCTGCATTTAATGAGACAGGAAAATACTGGCAGTCCTACAGTCCTGGAAAAATATATGGGGGTGTTTTTTGTTTATGACCCCAACTGTTCCCTCCAATCCATCTCTCTCCTCTTCTTGTTTCCTAATATTCCCCTTGAGTCCAATTTCTCTGATTTGTAGAGCATATGAGGATTGTTTCGGTAGCTCACATCAGTGACAACCCCGTGACACAGAGTAGACAGGGAGTAAGTCTGTGTTCTTGCAAGAGCTGAATTTTCCCCCTTTTCCAGACAAATATCAACAAGTCAGCAGTGTTACAGGATCCAAGCCCTCTCCCACGCCAAGTATTCTGAGACAAAGATTTGCCATTCTCTGCTCCTCTGGGTGTCCTTTTATCCCACAAAATAATTTCATTAATTTTAGCAGGAGCTGAAGTACCCAAAAATGAGACAAAATCTGGCACACCTTCTGTCATTGAGCAAATCTTTATCCTGTGAAGGAGAAAGACTCAAAATATCCATTGGCTGTACCTGAGGAAACATCTTGCTGAGGCAAGTGATGCTGTCTATGGAATAGCTATGAGGTACCTGTGATATGTTTATGGAACTTACAAGAAAAAATCATCAAAACATGAAAATTTTTTAATTAATCAGAGGTATCCCCAGTGCATGAAATGGAACAGTTTAGCTCTTGAGTAGTTATGATACAGGTATCCAGGTGAGCCAGGAGTCACAAAGATGTTATTTCCTTGTTGTGTCATGATCATATCAGGTATCTGCTCATCTGTAAACAGAATATTAACCACCATGCACTTTCAGAAGCTGGGAGAAAACACGGTGAGTTCCCAAAGGTGCAAGTGGACTTGTTTGTGTTTATAAATAAGCCACCAAGCTGATGTGATTAAACAGTTACTCCATCAGTGTCTTGGCCCTTCTTTTCTCCATCTGGTAGGTAGGCAGGCGGATTAAATATATGCCATGTGTTTGTTTTTCCTCTACAAAATGAGCTGCATTAGTATTTCTTGTCACGATGAGGTGGTACCAACCGTACCAAATATATTGATTTATGTCAAAAAATGAGGAGTTACCAGGAACGCAATTACATGCCACCCAAAGCACAATATTTTATTAAAGGAGATGGCAGTAAACCATAATTTTTATTTAAAAAAAACACCCCAATTACAGACTTTAGAGAAAATTACATTTATTGTTGAGCCTCAGTGTTTTGAAGCTACCAGTTGATTCCTGGAAGCGACTTTGAAATGAGTTTTGGGAAATCATTTTAGTATTGACTTGGGCCATAATGGTTGGCTGTTGCTTTTTTGTATAAGATTGATTTAATTACCCTGAACAAGCTCCAAGTCCTTGTCCTTCTCTGAGGCCAATTGTGAATATGACCATAATACACTCTCTAAAACATATTTCAGAAAGTAAATAATCTCTAAACCTGGGAGAACATCACTGCACTCTTCCAAGAATAAGCAAATGAACTTGGTTCCTTGTCTCAACATACATAACTTCTTTTTTTTATGCCTCCCTCTTCCTCTGGTTTTAAAAAAACTAGGGTTATTTGCTAGATTTCCTCTAGAGACCACAATAGGAGATAATTTTTGACTAGATCTTAAAGAAAGAACTAGCTAAGAAATAAGTGTATATTATGAGATTCAATTTTATTATTGTTTAATCAGAACTGCCAATTGTTCTACTGATTTCAGCCTTTATTTCTCCTCTGAAATGTAGTTATTCCTTCATACATCAGTAAACTCAAGTGAAATCAGGGCCAGGTTATAGCAGGTTCTATACAAGCACATGTGAATGGATGATCTTAATCTAAAAAAGGTTTGAAAATTATAGCCAAATATGCAAAGATATGACTTATCCACAGCTGCTGAGTCTGGAGACAGGAGAGAAATCCAGGTCTTTGAAGACTCAAGCCCTGTCCAGTGAGCTCTGCTCCCAAAACACTAGCTGGTCTGAGTTTTTATCAGATTTAAGGTATGTACTTCAAAAGCCAAAATTAAATGACAGTAAGATACATCACCAAGAAAACCCCAAAAGGTGACGGGTGCATGGTTGCCTCAAAGCCAGGAACAAGAGGGACAGCAAAAGAATAGGAGCAAGAGGAAGAGAACAGTAGAAGTTTTGGGAAGAATTTAACGTGACCAGCTGCAGAGAAAGATACTTGAACGGTGACATGAGATTTGCAGTCAAGATTCAATAAAAACAAGTTTGTGGGGTACAGCCTTCCAAAGAACAGCCTGCTGCACTTCCCAAATGCTCTGAGTTCCCATCTGAGATGGAGTAGGCTATCTGGGGAACAAAGCTCTTCTAAGGAAATCTGGTTCAATAAGGGAAAGGATTTCTAGGGAGCACAGCCCTTGGGTACTGCTAGGAAATATTCCTATTTGCCTGGCTTCAGTTTCCACGCCAGGAGTGCTGCCCTGGGGCTTAAGGTCATAAGGTCTGGACAAGTCTGGGAAGAGAGGAAGATGAGGTTGGCTTGCAAAGATTTTCTTCTTCTTCTTGTCCTTAAATGTCTGTAACTCCTGCTGACAGGAGTAATCCCGGTCCTCAGAGGTCTTGAGGAAACAGGAAACCTGCAGGAAACAGGTTAAGCTGGTATTGGAAGAGCAAGTAACTGCGGCATTCTGTAATTACTTCCACAAACACTCTCTTTCCAGTACTCTCTTGTTCAAGGCAAAAATATTTGGGCACAACTCATGGGGGGAATTGTCAAATGTCTTGGACATTCCTTACTCTACAGGCAATCTTCTTTAGATCGTTAGGTTAGAAAGAAAACTGGTTTGCTCCTTAAAGTCATCAAACACAAGGGATGATTTAGTTTAGTGGATGGGGAAAGAAGTGGCAGCCTGTGTAAGATTTTCTTGTTGATATCTATTTTTCATTTATTTGAGTTTCTGTCTTGGGTAGAGAGAAAAATCTTGTAAATTGTTGCCTTGAATTTGAGCTGTAATAGAGTTTTTTCCTTATTGTTTTTTTCTTTCGCTTCTGGTTTCTTTGAGCTTCAGAAAAGACAGGAAGTTTTTTTCTGCTAAATGTACTGGCTCATTTTGTATTAATTTGAATACCTTACTGATAAATTGAATTTACTGCAGCCCCACAAAGTAGATATGAATGATACCTCTTGCATTTGCTTTCTTAATGAAATGTTAAATATAACTTGCTATAAATGGAATCTCAGCTAAAGCAATAATTAGTATTTCATTCTGTTTAAAATAACATTTTAATTATCTTCACTAATTCTAGGAATTGCAGAATATTGCTTCAGGCATTTACAGTGTTATTGTAGAT
Organism: Donacobius atricapilla; assembly: GCA_013397315.1. NCBI lineage: Eukaryota > Metazoa > Chordata > Aves > Passeriformes > Mimidae > Donacobius > Donacobius atricapilla. The sequence goes on along the minus strand of WBMY01013524.1, from coordinate 1,186,440 downwards.
GCTTTGCTTAAGTACCTAAATTCATATTATTTGCTAATATTTCCTCTTCAGCAGGGTGACATTCAAGCTCTGAGTGATATTTACAAATTTTTTAAACCACAAAAATGGAGAATATATAAAATAAAGGAAATAGAAGCAGTCAATTGAACTCTGAATTTATCCTCCACTATCTCACATCACATCATTTGAATGGTCCTACAGTAAAGCAGATCTAAAAAAGCAGAGCACTTTCTCTGAAAAGCTGATGTCCCACATGGCTGGGGTAGAAGCAGGTGAGGACATGGAGAGAATCCGGGAGTTAGGACACTGAAACTCCAGTTGGCCAAGGGGAAGAAAATAAACACCATGAAAACACTGGGCCAAATACCACCACGACATGGGTTTAAGTGAAGCCTACACGTGGTGCTGGGCAGAGCTGAGAACAGATCATAGCCACTATTTTTTTTTCCATCTTTTCACAGGGCAGCAGTGGGAATGGCAAGCAGGACGCACCAGGGTCAAGAGGGTGACTTTGGAAACGATTCAAAATGAGCGAATTACAGCAAAACCAGCTCTTTTTGCTTCAGGCGGGGCATGGGCAGCCTCAGTGCCAGTGCTGAGGGGGATTTTTGCTCACAAACAGCCTTGTTTGCTGTGCCTGTGTCCTGTGAGAGGCTGTCACTGAACGCCACGGGCCGTGTGCCTGGGGAAGGCTGATAACTGTGAGCAGCTCTGACACCCTGCTTTTGCTTTATCTAATTCAACAGCAGATCTCTATTTCAGTACCTGGTGTGAAAGGAATTGTTTACCATTCCTCTTGGCCTCACTTTCTCTCTTGCTGAATTAGCCACTTTAACAAGACCAAGTGATGTGTTTTCCATAGGGAAAGCTTTGAAACGAAGCAAGATTGTTGTGCCTTGTTCAAAGCTTCCTTTCAGGAGAAACTTCACTAACACAGGGAGGCTTCCAGGAAGTTTGTTCCCCAAACTGTTTTTGTGAAAGAAGAGTTTATTGTTTCTTTGATTGTTTGTTTCAATATTTATTGTGCTTTTTATTTAAAAATATCTGCTTTTCTTTTTAATATGTGCTTTGCCCACAAATATTGCTATGAAGAAACCCAGTATTATGGTCAGGTCTGCTCCGCAGTGATCCAGGGAAGAATGACAGATGCTTCAATGGCATTCTTTAGGTGTATTTTTTTGGTTACTAGGAGTCCTTTCAATAGAGACACTGCAATATTCAGCGTGCTTTGCTCAGAGCCTGTGCCTGCCATGGGAGATCATCCAGCTCTGCTACTGTGAGAGACAACAGAAAGGCAAAAGGGATTGAAATGAGAGAAGGAAAGAGGATAAATGTAGGCAAGGAAAACTCAGAAGAGGCATTTCTAGTTCCTTAAGGGATTTTTACTCCTTTAAGGGATTTCCAGCTCTCGATCTGTAGAAAATTTTCGTCCACATCCAAACTGGGCAGAAATTCCTTTCAGGAAATGCCATCACTAACCCCCAGCAGCTGAGATCAGCAGCCTGGGCCAGGCTGCACCAGGGACTGGGACCAGACATTAAATAACACACAGACCCTTACACAGACCCTTACTGTGAGGAAGGCCCCACAGAAAGCTGAATATTAGGCTGAATACCTTGTATTTTAGTACTTCTGGCAGTGTCCCGGTAATGAGGGTAATGAATAGCTCAGGCTGGATAAAATATCAGCATGTGCAGCGTAAATACTGCTTGGACCTCTCTGTTGTGGCAAGAGGCGTCTAAGTGACAGAAATCTAATTTCTGGTTAAACTGTGGCTTATTCCTGGGCAGAAGAAGCAGGAAGCGTATTTCAGAAGGCAGCTCTGAATGTATCCTCTGTTTTTATTCTCTTTTGCCATGCAGTCATTCGTTCTTCGACCTTTCCCCATAACTTCCCTTTATTTAATTTCCCTAGGCAAAAGTCTGTGACCCTAGCCAGAGTCACTCTCTGTAATTCTCTTTCCTCTTCAGAATTTTCTTATTTTCCAGATAACTGCTTCCCTGTCTTGCCTTTTCATACCAACAGCATGTCAGTTGCTTGGAGTTAACGCTCATCAAAACCAAGATTGCAAATACTCATTCTGTGTTTAAATGATGCGTTTGAAAAGGTTAATTAACAAAGAACTTGGTGTGGCTCAGCCCAAACAGGCACTGTATAAACCACTGAGACACCCAGGAAAGAGTTTTCAAAAACTCCACCAGAAGGTAGGGATATTTCCAGAGGAATAGGACTTAGGTTGACAATCCCATAGCTTTTCATTAAGACCAAAATTCCTAAATGGTATCTGTATCCTTTGAATACCTTCTGCCTTAGCACTCAGTGGTTATGACAGCTAATAAAGCAGATCTGTGCTTAATATTTTGCTCCAAAATCCACCTTAAATATCTAATTATGAGAGCCCAGAGGAATTATGTGCTTTAATTTGCTTAGGTCTAAAGATGAATACCATTTACAATTCCACCACTGAGGATACAAGTTTTCCAGTCTTTAGTCAATGCCACTGTTAAATATACAAATCAGACATGTTTGAAAAATGGAAAAACGTCCCCACCTTGGAATGTTAGCTCAAGCAATTTTTTAACCTAATAATTACTGCTTGCCTGTATTAACTGTGACTGAAAATTCCTTAAAATATGTCAGCAGAAATACTGCTGTTAACAGCATTACATGGGATTCAGCATCTAAAAGCTCTTAGCCTATATTCTGCGCCAGAAGTGTGGGGAAAAAAACAGCTGGAGAGAATTTTGTGGAGCTTGCTGTTTGGATAAAATCTTAATTCTGGTGTCCTGTCCTCAGTAATGAGAGAGGTTTTATAGGTTGAGTCACAAAAAGGAAAGAATGGTCTTTTTTTTCACTATTGTGGCAAGTGTCAAACCTGGTGAATAATGTAGATAATTTTTTTGGCATTTGAGGTGGAGAATAATGTATGATTAATGTCAGTTGTACTGTTTTCCTTCCTTGTTGCTCTGTGCAAGGACCATGGTGTTTCTCAGAAGTAAAAAACAGTTCAGAACAATGTCTCGAGCAAGGACTGAGTTACAGTTTTTATCTTGCACTTGTGGCTGTTTGGTTTTAAATTCACTTTATATATCTGCTAAGCAAAATAAACTGATCACAATCTTCAGCCTGGTGGGGTTGGTTTGTCCTCAGTTGCATCTTTAGATATTTAATGGGGTATAGATTAAAAACATACTCTCCCTATCAAAATTGTAATTATTCCCATCTCTCCTTCTCTCTCTCTTTTTTGGAAACAAACAAAGAACAAAAGCTGCAATTTATTCTGTCTTTATGCAGAGATGTTTGTTAGAACTCCTGTTGCTCTTGATGCTTCCCAACTCTTGCCAACTTATCCACAGACTATTTTTGGGTTTTTGGTTTGGTTTTTTTTCCAGATAATTTAGTCCTGAGTGATGTTCTCTGGCTGAGACTTTTATCAGTGCCAAGCACCAAAGAATAATTACCTCCCATGTTTTATGTATGCCAGTGGCGCTACCAAACAGTGAGATGAGATTTGCGTTCCTGCCACAGTCCTGCTCTGCTCACAGGCACTTCAGCTCTGTTCTTCTCCTGTGAGACTGAACAGGACATTGCCACTTGCCCAATGTCATCTCGTTGAATCTTGACCATCTTTCCTATTTATCAAGATCATTTTGAATCTTAATTATGGCTTCACGAATGTTGTTACCCTTGATGGTTTAATGTACACTGTAAATTTTACATGAGTACAGTCTTCCATCATTTAAGTTAATGAAAACACTGACAGGCCTCTGCCTGAAGTACCTGCCTACCTTTAGATAAAGTATTAAATCTTCTGGGAAAGTGCATTTTCAGACACTTTGGTAGTACTGTGGATTAGTGCTGGTAGATATTTTTTCACCTTGATTTAATCTATGCTGGATAGCTTTCTCAAGGTAAATAGAGATGCTCCCTTCTGCATTTATCTCTAAACAGTTATTTGATCAAACAACATATTGAGTCTTTTGTGGATTTTTTTTTTACTTCAGGTGCTCAGGAATAAAATATTTTGATGTAATCTCTGATTATTTTTGTTCCAAAGTCTCCTGTCTGATTCCTGTGCCATGGTTGTAGCAAATAAGATGGAGGGCTTGAGGGTTTTACTGTTGTGTTACCGTAGGTGATTGAAGATATGAACAAAAAATTTTCAAAGTGTCTCTACAACCACCCACAGAATGGGCTTAATGCATTCTGTCAGGCTGGTTTTCTGAGAATTAATTTACATTCTATATATTTGAGAGTCTCACATGGAAAGATATTTTTATGATGGTTTTTAATACAGTAATTTGTTGAGATCATAAGGATTTACTTTGGAAGGATTTATAATTAATTTCTCCATATAAAGAAGCTTTTATTTATCATTCCACAAGTGTGAAATTTATATTTATTTGTTCCCTATAATGTTTCATGAAGGAGACAGAATAATAGGTGCAATTAAAGAGTCATCACATCTTCTGGTCTCTTCTCTCTCTGTCTTGTGACTGCTAATAAAAAAATTACAGTGGAAAATCTGTGGAGAAGGGGTTCATGTCCCTTTAAAAAGCAAGAATTTAATGATGAAAAAATCCTGGATTCCATACACTGTGTTAAAATTCCTCTTGTCCTTTCCATGTTAATTTATATTCTACCCTGTCCTAGACAAAAGATCTTTTCCCCAAACTGCCTTCAATAATACAGAACATTGTTCAAGGGAAGATTTTGCTTCTTTCTTTCTGTTGAATGTGCGATGAAAAAGTTGCATATCCCTCAAGCAAATGCATTTTAAGGAAAATCTTGTGGGTGTTGGAGGAACAAGCACTGAAGCAACTGCTGAGTCACTTCCTCCTGCCATGCCAGGTGTCCTCAGGAACTCTTGTTGAAGGCAAAACCTGCCTCACTGGCGTACCGCATCTGTCTGGGGCATCATCAGAGGAAGTCCTGACAAATCTTTGGGGGAAGGACAAGATAATTAAGGAACTGACTGCGGGATGTGAGTGTTAACTTGTGCACTGAGCTCAGTGGAGCAGGAGACCTGTAAATGTCACCATCAAAGCAGGTATTTATTAGTTGGAGCTGGCACACTCCAACTTCCCAGTAAGTGGCGAGAAAATATTCCCTATCACTTGAGACTTTTAAAACTGATGGAACATGACCTGAAAAAATGTTCTCTTGAGCTGAGTGCTCTTACAGCAAGGGGCGGAAGTGATGAGATGAGCAGTTTTGGTCTTTCCCTCCTTGATTCTGCCCTACTTTCCTGTCACCACCACCATGAAGCTCTTGGTTGTTTCTACAACCAAAATTGTTTCCAGGGGGCTGTAGAGTAAGTGGGAAACTTGAGTTACTCAGTAATGAGTACTGGCCAGAGAGCAAAATAATGGGAACACTTTTAAAAAAAATAATATTGACTTTTTTCTCTCCTTCCTTACCAGCTGCAGACTGTGCCATGAGAGAAACCAATCACAGACTCATTCCCAAACTGTCCAGATGAAAAAGACCTGGAGGCTACTTTGCTTATCGCCATAACTCTCCGGAATTGCTTCCTGTCATATATCTGAGTACTATATTCAGGCTAATTTGCCATAACTTTCCACTAGAAACCTATTCCACCCCCTGATAAATCTCATCTCTAGCTCTTCCCGCAACTCCCATCCTGAAGAACTCAGTTCATGTTCTCATTTGTCCATTTTCATTCTGAATCAGAGATGCTGCCTGAAATATTTAAAGGCTAAGGACCTCAGCAGGCACTGGAGAATGCTGTCGATGCTTTCCCTGTCATTTTCTTTGCTCTGTGGAGGAACTAGCATTGTAATAAAAATTCCAGACAGGCAAGAAAAATGACCCATATTACTGGACAGTCTGCTACCCTTATCTCCTGCAGATCAAGACCCTTTTACCCATAGCTTGGGAAAGTATTATTTAAAAAGTATGAAAGGAGAAGTGCCTTATTGCACAGTTGGCTCTACCATGCTGAATTAAAGAAATACCTTTATAGACTGTAGAGAACAAATTCATTTTTAAAATAACCTTTCAGATATGTGGATATTCTCCTGGACCAAGAGGATGTTGAAATGGTTCAGGCTTCATTCTGCAGTGCAGAACCCAGCACACACTCAGGTACTCCACTTTCTGTGCTGTGATTTCATCACCGCCTTGCTGAGGGGTAGTTTGTGTAAGGCTGGTGTGGCTGTGTTTACACAATTATGACCTCAGAGGAGACAGTCCCTGCTGGAAGGTAGGACACGTCCTCATGAAAATCATTCTCCAGGTGCTCAGCATTCCCATCGGGTTCCATATATTACCGTATCATCCCTTTGTGACTCAGGAATGCTCATATCTGATTCTGTAAATGCTCATTTATCTGTTTCACCTTGTCCATGACACCTCAGCTCACACTGAAACTAATGGGAAGTTTTTCTGTCCTTTAGAGGGGAACTGAATCAAACTTAGCTAGAAGATAAAATGAAGTTCAGATTCAAAGATATTGAGGATAGGAGCATAAAAGTCCTTGGTTAGAAGATAGTTTGAAATGTCTTCTTCCATTGCAGCAGTATTTTCGTATTGAAATAAAAATATTTTTCCATTCTCATCCAGATTTTTGAGCTCTTCATCAGCTTATTTTCAGATATTGTAGCTTTAACACAGGCACTGAATCATGCTTTTGCATCTTTTAGCAAGAATCATTGTACGTGTCACTAAAATATAAAGAAAGCACTATTTCTCTGAGCTAGTGGTGATGAAGGTGTGCTGTTTGGAAAAAAAATAGCACTCTTTTCTGTGTGTATTATCACTTTTGAACCCTCTCTTGGTTATCTCTCTTTGTTTCACACAAGGATGGAATTAGTAGCCTGGAGCCATCTCCATGTGCCCTTTCAATCAGAAACACTTCTTGATTTGTGTACTTATGTAGCACAGGCCAAGCTGAAGTGAGAATTTATTTCCTGAAGAAAACAGATTTAATGTGAAAGGTGATCCTCAAAAGTTTCACGGCCCCAGTTGCCTTGGATGAGCGCCAAGAGAAGCAGCTGCTGCTCCGGGGAGGCTCCCACGTCCCTGAGAGCTGCAGACCGTGGATGGGCTGGGGGAGTGCTCTGTACACAGGCCCCTCTCTTCGAGGACAAGGCACATAGAAGCACTAGAGGAGGATTAATATGAAAATCATTAAACCTAGGCTTCCACTTCCTCATTCTGCGCTGTATTGTGGTTCAGAAATCTGCCCAGCAGAGCCTTCAGATCCTACCCCTCACTAATTATGTTCTCCCGCTAGCCACCTTTAATTTTGCAATCCTCTGACTCTCATAACCCCAGACCTTTCTAAACTTCATTGTGTTTGTAGAAAAAAATCCCAGCAAAATAAAAGAAATAAAGAAACATTAGCCAAATATTCACCATCTTTTTTAGACCACTAAAAAAAAAAAGCGGCAATAAGAATGTTTATTGGGAATTTAAGACTCTTTATGGATTTGTTCTTAAATAAATGAGTGCAGAAACAGAGGGAGGACAGAGTAAGTAGCTTATTGTTTGGAGTGCTGAGAGCTGCCTAAAAGGACATTGTACTGAGAATACTCTCCAACATGAAAAGAGACCCACGGGCAAACAGCTATTATCTCAAGTAATCTTCAGCAAAGAGGACGTGTCCATGAAATAACTTTTGGAGACCTTGGGTAACTCCATATCTCAGCCTCTGCTCATCTAGCTACTAGATCAGAAGAGAAATGTTCATAAACCGTTTTCAAGTGCACTAACATATGGAATATGGTGAATGAAGGATGGATTAGTGTTGACCTAATAATGAGACGAACAAAAGAGGGGAAAAACATTGCACCACCTTTTTGCAAGTTCCATTTACCCATGAAATAAAAATTGCATTCATATTTGCATTTCCATTGCACAGAATTGCTATCTTCTGACTTACCAGCACAATTGTATTGTTTTATTTATTTAAATTGGATGGTTTGCTCTCCACAGTATGACCAGTTGGGAGAAAAATAGGATTCAATAATGTGAACATTTCACAGTAAATAAATTGCATTAATACAACAATATAAAAGCTGTGCTCAGCAGTTTCTCTAGGACGAGGTCTGTTCTAGAACTATGCATCCAGCTTTCTAAACACTTGGAGAACTGTAAAGGTTACATCTCGTTGTGTGACCTAATACAAAAGTATATAGACTATCTGCTTAGGATTCTACTTACATCTCCCCATTTAAAAAGTTACATGCTTAATTGCCTGCTTTCAAGCAGAAAATTTCTATGACTCTATTTCTTGCTCATATTCACTACTGCAGGCTTCTCTGTAAAATCTTGCACTGACTCATTTTTGAAGGAAAGAAAACAGTGAGTTTTTACCCTTAGTTTGAAGGGTAGCAAAATCTAAATGAAAATGAAAACACTTGCCTGCTTTTAATGCCCTCAGTCATCCTTTTTCTCCTTGACTACTTTGTAACAACTGCAATCTTTCTACTTCTGATCCAGTATGAAGGGAAAAGAAAAGCCTCTTGAAAATGTAGTGCTTGAATATGGATAAGCACATACTTTTCTTCAGAAATTACTTAACTATTCGTATGTTCATAAAAGCACCTCAAACACTTAAGTTAAAAAAAAACCCAAAACATTGCATTTGTAACTTTTTCTATTATTCATTGCAATGGGTATTTAGGATAGTGAAATCAAACTTTTAAACTCACTATGAACTTACGTACATAAAATGTTACTTACAGTGATATGAAGGTATAATTGTGTTTTATTATGAACCATTTATGGTGAACTCTTATTTTATAGATAATACTCATAATGATTGAAATTCTAAAATAATTAATATTTAAGTCAAACCACTTCTGACCATTTTGGAGAATATATTTCTGCACACCTCCATAAACATCTGGAGCATGGAGCCATAACAAAAATCTGTGGCAGAAAGGGATGGCAATCACTCTTATATTTTGTCTCTCAATAAAAATAAAAAGCACTCATACATTGTACACCTCTCATTTCTACAGCGCACATGCACTGAAATATTCTCTTTGTCTTTCTTTAAAGATAAATTTTACGTGATGTATACACCCAAGGTGAAATAAATTGAATAAATTGAACAAAAAATACTGTAGCTATATTTGTATTTATCTTTAGCAAGACAACTACTGACTGCATCCTCTGCTGATGACAATTAGTATGAAAGAGTGGAAATTATAGCAAACAAAAAAGTTCTCACACATTATGCATGAGCATCAAGCTGATTTTTTTCTAATGTTCCACGACAGCCTCACAGCAGTGAGAAAGCTTCAAATGATTAAGCATAACAAAGATCTAAACACTAATTTTTCTTTTCATGCCACTGGTAAATTATAACCTAAAAAAATTGGGAATTCATTGGTGCCACTATTTGATATTCATAAAAAAAACCTGAGGAATTTACATCTCCAGTTTTAATTATATATGATCTTTAATTCTATTTTCATGCATAAAAATAGAAGCTCTGTGTCACCTCTTCTGCAAGGGTGAAGTGCAGAGTTTCCTCATGTTACTGTTCTTGAACACCAAAGTGTTTAAAGTCAAAGCAGAATGGATGCTTGAGCAGAGCCCTCAGCTGGGTAAGGGAGGGCTCTGCTTCCATTAACACGCCTGCAATTGTGATAGGTATCCTCAGATGTGGATCTGGCCTCCAGGTCCGTGTTTTCTTTTTTTGGGGGGGGGGTTTTTTGCAAGAAGTAACTAAAACACAGCAGAGGTTGTAAAGCATTCACTTTGAAAATCTGAGGCTTTCTGCAACAAACACTTTTTTTTTCCTGTCACAGTAACCTCCTGCCTGATGATTCTTCTGCTGACAGTAAAGTAAATATTGAATAGTCATTCAAGGGATTTGGCTCTTCACTTCTGAGCTTTTCAAAGAAACTGATAAAATGTCTAATTTTTTGAATAATCAAGGCAATGAATATTTGATCACTAACATCAAAGATAAAGTCATAATTCAAGAGCTGAGGTATATGCTTAGTATTGCATAACTTATAACACAAAGAAGGTTATAATTTCCTTGAAGATATGTTTGTTAAAGGTCTTTTGGAACAGTGGAATGGAGAAATATTGGGTATTAATTTGTATATATTTATTTAATTATCCAAAATTTGCCATTGTGTCATTTGCCAAGCTGGTGGATGAAAGAAATCATGGTCAATTAAGGACAATAACCTCAAACTTGGACACACTCCACAATGCCAAGAATGGTCTGAAGTCCAACCAGACATTGTGAATAATACTAGTTTTAACACATATATATTTTTATTATTATATTTCTTAATAATATCGTTTATAATAATCCAGGCATGGAGCCTGAATTATGTGGTTAGTGCCAGTGAAGTAATTTTGTTTCTGTTTCTGATAGACTTGCACTGAAAAGTGACCATGGAACATTCTCATTGCCACTCCCTGGTAGCTCCTGCTTGCCTTTCTCTTCTCAGCATCCTAAAGAGAAGCCAGTATAGTCCTGATCTTTTCCCACATCGTCCCTCAAGGTTCAGCATCACAACTAGCACTGACCATTAAAAATACACTTTGACTTTGATGTGACCTAATGCTCAAGCTGGAGCCAGCCGGGAAACAGAGAAGCCATTTCTATTTTAATATTTCAAACACACCTTAAGTAGTTTGGAGATCTTCCATCATGAGCAGTTGCTGCCTAGAGAGCCACTGTCAGCTTCATGAAGCCCTGTGCATTTACCTGATGCGACAAGTTATTCCTATCAAGATGCCTATCAGATGTAATTATCTGGTTGCAGATAATTAAAACTATCTATTGATGTATAGGGAACTGCAAATGCAGAAAGGCCACTTAATTGAACCTGGGCTGATTGAGGAATGTGAGTTTGGACCCTTTCCTCCCCTATGCAGTCCCTGGAACAAATCCTGATTACAAAAGCCCAAACTGGCTCACTCAGGTATGTCCAGGCTTTGCCATCCACCCCCTTTACTGAGGCAGAGCAGTGAGTGCAACACTGCACAGAGCCCAGCAGCATGCTGAGAGCTCAAAACCCACTTCCCAATCCCTCTTTTTACACATTTCATCCGTTTCTCTTTCATTTTGCTGCATGTGCTTCCTCTGATTAGATCTCAAGTCATGCATCTCCCACTCAAATTTAATCTTCTTCGTTAGTTAGATCATGAGTATATGGAGCATGACTCTCAGCTTCACTTATTCACAGAAATGCTCTGTATTTTCAGCAATATATTTGAAGGTTTTCTGCTGTGAATGTCCTCCCTGTGCAGTGCTCAGGTGTCTGAGTGATTGCCAATGCTCCTTAGTGGACTGCAGACATCCTCTTATTAATCTGAGTAACTGCTCACCACGCAGATTCTCAAGAACCCCATCACTTCTGCTGCGCAGCAACAACATTTGGGCTTTTGACTTTCTGAAATGCATGTAGCAGTATTTCACACCACGTACTAACCCAGATCCTCAGGCAGAAAACATGTCTAGGCACCTGCAGTTATGCAGTTAAAAAAAAACCCAAATCCAAAACTTTTGTGTTTAAAAGTTACTTGTGCTCATTTTGTTTGAATAAATTTTAATGGAAATGAAAATTCATAACCCCCTTGAGAACATAAATCTTCCCAAACTTTCTAAAAACTTACAGCTGGACAAAGAAACAGAGGTCATTGCCTCGTTGCCCTTAGGGTCAGTAGGACAGTGGGCTGTGGCAGTGTCATTTGGCCACCAAAATGTCCCAAAATGAATGAGAAAGAAGGAAAAAGGCCAGCTGTGTTATGTTGACCACACTGTCAGTTAAAAGAGCAAAATATTGTGCGGGGTTTCATCTCAATTATTAGATGTCTAGTGAATAAATGATCCAAGTGAAAGGCTGAGGAGATCAATGGGCATTTATTTACACAAAGAGCTCTCCAATTCTTTGATAGTAGAATTCTTCGATGGTAGAATTCTTCATTGTTAAAAACCCCACACCTTAATCTGAGGAACAATAGCGCAAATTGCAGATATTCACTAGCAGAGACAAAACTTACTGTAAAAAAGGCAATACAACTACTATTATAATTTCCTCTGTTAAGAAATAATTTCAAATTATACTTGTTTCTAAACCTCCACTTGGAGATCAAAGACCAACTTTAATTAGAAATTATCCCTTATAAAAAAAGACGCCCATTCTAAGGAACACCTAAAATAAAAATGGGCATCCAGACAAAATACGTGTACAGTCAACTATCCTAGGGAAGCCAGAACAACCCTGGAGCTTCTCACAGAGCTGCTGCTACTCTTTTTTATCTTGCCATACCTTAGAAGCAGCTTTTCTTCCTGTCCGTGCCAGCTCTTCCTCAACAGAAGCTCAGCGGGAATCCTCACGGTGTGACCCAGCAGCTGCCTCTCAGTGCCAGAAGTCCACTGCTGCTGGGAGAGAGGGCACTGGTGGGGAGAGGAGTGGCAAAGCACAGCATCAACACACCCCACAAAAAACCTAACCAAAGAATTGTCTCATTCACACGAGAGGAAAAAAAAAAAAAAAGAAATTTAAGGTAGTTTAGAGATAGCTTGGCTAAAACATAAGGCAGGAAAAGCAGCCAGCAGATATTTTAAGGCCCTGTTTGCACAGGAAATACTTAGAACAGGAATACAAAGATCTGTAAAACATTGCATAAATACGAGGGATCAAATCAAGGGAAATTTTAAAAAATGTTTTTGACAGCACGGTTGTGTGGCTGCTTCGTTATGATTTTGTGAGGGAAACACTCCAGCCTGTTTCACTGGATACAGTAAAACACAAAACGAGCTGGGCAAAAGCAGGAGAAAACGTACTGCAGAGAAAGGGCAGCAGTCAGAGGGGCAGCATGAGAGCATTTCTTAAGTACCCATTTTCTTGCTGGTGTTTCACTGTGAGGCTTTGTTTTCCCCTCTGGAACCACTGGCATTCCAACAGAAAGTGATCCCAAGCCATGGGGCAAACATCCAAAGACCTGCTTGGGACACTGATGCCACTGTAACTTACCTCTCTGTGCCATTTGTGTCCTGTCTGTGCCATGTGTGTCCGACGTCCTGCCTCTGGAAAGAGCCAGCAACTGGGGTTAGGTCCTGCAAGAAACAGCCAGAAATTAACTGCTCTATGATAAGACATAAAAATGTAATCCAGTCCAGAGAATGTGTGATAATATCCCTAGTCTATTTTCATAACTGCATGGAAAATATTCTTGAACATTTCATGTAGATTATTAGAGAACACCTAATTTATGCTGCTGAGGACTGCCTTAAAATACCTTTACTGAAATCTTCAAAATGACAAACACCTGTCTTATCATTCATACCAAGAATAGGTTTCCACTAGACCATAATAACAAAATTATAATTTGTGAGGTTCTGAAAGGAGATGGGAGTAGAAAAAATCATCACAGAATTAATTTTTTAATATCCCAATCTCACTGTTGCTTAATAGGACTGAGGTTTTGAGAATGAAATTAAAGCATAAATCTCTAGAAGAGACTTTCAGAAGCCTAACATGCAATTATTGTGTTAAAAAAGAATAAGCTTTAATGTTTTAAATGTCTCTGTCAATAGAAAAGCAACGACAAGATGTAAGCACACACTATTAGAAACAAGAGCAGCTCAGCACTGGAGATGTTTAGGGAATAGAATTATCTGACAATGTTCAAGGTCCAAAATTGTTCAATCCAGCATAGCGGTTTTATAAAGAACCTCAAATTAGACAATTGTTGGTGCAACCAATTTTTTTTCCATGAAGGTATGGAAGGAGTAAAACATGTTTTCAAGGTGCTCTCCAAAACCCTGGGCAGCTCAGACAGATGTACAAGGAATTATCTGGTTATTACACAGCTCTGCACACCCGGGACACCGCAGCTGGCACCAGGAGAACTGGGGAGATTCCCCCACCCACACAGGGTCAGATTTAGGGGCTGGGGGCTCTGTCAGCCCCCCTGTGCAGGGCTGGGCTGCAGGCAGGGCTGCCCACAGCCTTTGGAAAACTTCCCTGAGAGGAAGAAGCTGCCTGGGAGCCACAAGTGCTTCAAAGCCTTTTCCAGGGCTGAAAGATTCCCGATGTCGTGGTTTAACACACACACACACACACACACACACACTCACTTTGGTGAGAAGGCATGAACAGCTTATTACAAATCTGACTCCACTTTTATAGTATTTCTACAAAGGCCAGGGACTGGGGGAGAAGATTGACACCTCTCCCCATCCCACTGGTCAAGACAACTGTCCATCAGCTGTCCATATCTCTAAAAGAATGTAAACTACCTTGAATTAAGGAAAACATTGCTTCTATTTATAACACCTGCGTGTAAGAAACAACCTAAGAACTATGAAACTGTGAGACACACAGAAGGCTGAAAAATCAGGGTGATATCCCCTCTTGTGGAAGGCAGTCTAGATGCTGACTGAATCCTGGCTCAGACCTGTTTTCAGATGCTGGGATGTTTTCTATGAGACACTTCAACATCTGGGAAATAGGGTGGTTTATCTCAACAGAAGACTGTCTTGTCTGATGAGGTCTGACTGGCTTGTTTCTGCTTCATTCCTGTAGGAGGTTGCTTAACACTGGTGATTATTTTTATTTTTAGAAGTCACCATTAAAAAAAAAAATCAAATTTCGACAAGGGAAAGGGGAAGGGGAAGGGGAAAGAAATTGCACAGCTGAAAGCAAATGGTCAGTTGTGTAGAAAATGGGAAGAATTTTGCTGATGGTGAATCAGAAGCGTGTGTACCATGGCTTGGAAAGAAATGCAGCCACTATATCAAATGTGGCTCAACTGTAGCAAGACATGGAGCTCCTGCAGCATCCCCAGTTTGTGTTCTACAGCAAAACCCAGGCAGGAGACACACAGCTGTTTGATGCCTCACTGTTGTGCTCAGCCTGGGCTGCCAGATTCATTCTGAGCAACCTGGGTGGCACTGGTAGGTCCAGAGGTGCAAACTGCAGCAAAAAGCTACTCAGTTTGTTAGAGGTGAAAAGCTATTTCTACCCCAAATCTCTCTTCCTGTGATGGGCCATGAACACCTGCTCAGCAAGTGAACTCCTGCAGAGTTCACTGATGTCTCCAGGCTTTGGATCACATTTATGCAGTTGATAAGCAGAAATTTGATGTCTAGACCCACCTCGGTTCAAAATACTCAGATACTGCAAGGTGAGATGCCAGGGTTTCAATTACTTCTCTTCAACTGGGTGTGTGTGAGAAGAAGAGCAAATAAAATAGACAAAACTGCTGTTATTCAGAAGACATCCTGAGAAACAGGGAGACAGGGAAAGATTAAATGTGACAGCGACTCCCTGGAGGGCTTTGTGAAAGTTAGGGAGGATTTTTTTTAACCCTGGCGCATCTAAAACTGAGAATCTGAGGCAACAAAGGAATACCAGTAGTTCAATAGCAGGTAACTTTATTCTTAATTCATCTGAGAAATGGTCTGGAGAACTATTTAAAGCACAGTGGAACATTATACAAATAATACTTTCTTGGACAACAAAAGGAAAGGTAAGGCATGCCTAATGTGTGAGAGGAAATTGCTGGAGAAACTCAGATAATGCTGTAGCCTTTTGTTGATTTTTCTTAATAGTCACTACAATTGTACAATGTGTCTATGCGCTATGAATAGATGCTGTGAATAAAAATCAGGTACCCTGCTAGTCAATTTTTCTTACCAATAAATACACACCCCAGAAAACATTCACCTGTGTGGCAAGTAGCATTTAATCCATGTACTTTGCACAGTTGATGGAATTTCAGTGGGGATTCATTAGAGACTCCCTTAAATGTGTGTTTGGCATTGCTGACTGTCCTTGGGCAGCTTGCAGCCCAGCTGTGGGTCAGTCAGAGGAAGGATGAAGCCAGAGCCCAGCTGGAAAACACATGTGCTGGAACAGAGGGGATCAGAATTCCACAGCTGGACAGACACCCATGCCAAGGAGTTCTCTCTCAGCTTGGAAAAGTGAATGTGGGGCGGCATCTCACGGGTTTTCGTCTCTCCAAAATGAAAGGGGCAGCAGATCCTGTTTAACATGATGAACACTAGTGACTCTCAGTGACATACTTACTGAATACCTATGAATACCACATAGAACTGACTTCAGATGGCATAGCCACATTTGCTTCAGTTGATAGTCTAAGCAATGCTTCTGCTTAGTTGTCATCGTGCTTGAAGCCTGTCATTCCTCCCAAAAATAGCTGGGCAGTGGGGTGTTGCATTGTCCCAAGTGGAAGGGGAAACATACTGATCTTTCTTAATGTGACTTGACTGTGAATTTATGTAATTGTGTTGGATTCAGCTATTTTCATGTCCTCTCTGGATGAGTTACTGTTTAATCTGAGCTGAAATCTAAGAAGCCAGAAGTGTGAAATGGGGCTAAGGAATCTGACTGAAAATAACACCCTGCCTTGGTTTAGCAGAGTCACGTCTGGAGAACTGTCCTTATCTAAGCTTTGCCAGGAGGTGAGATGGAGCAGCTGTTGAATGATGCTTTTTGGAAAATCACACAATTATTTCAAATAGAATTTATAATAGTTGGCATCTTAAGGTACTGAAAATACTTTTAAATAACATTTCTTAAAACTTTTCTGTTTATATTCTTTGTTTTCATAAGGTCCTTCCTTTTTTCTGATAGCCACAAATATCTATAGGCCCTCAGAATAAATCTGCATAGATCATCTGACTTCAGTGGGTTCCTGACAATTGGAATGAGTTAAATTTCCAGCCTTGTGATTTAGAGCATGAGAAGACCCATGTCAGGTCTGGTTTGGGCCATTTAGCCACTCTCCAGCAGTGCACACCTAGGGAAAAATTACAAGGCCAAGACTACAACTGAGGCAGAAATTACATCTACTATGTCCTCAATGGAGTTTTTTCCTTCCATAAATTCTGCTGCTGGAGTTTTAACCTCAAATATATTTCTGGCTCATAGCTGTGAATTTGACTATTTGTTTAATATCTAGTTTAACTAAACTGACCATTTAACCGGATGCTGAAAAATGACCTCGTGATTGTTTGGAACCTGTAACCTGAACAGCCCATTTGCTGTCCTTTTGTTCTTCTATTTTGAGAAACAACGAGCAATTCCTTTCTCTTAATTTATTTATTTATAATTGCACAGACCAATGCCTTGTCACCCCTAGTCATTTGTTTTCCAGCCCTAGGCTTGCTTGGCTGTTTTCTTTGACAAAGGAACTATTCAATATATTTGCTCATCCTTCTCCCTGACTGGAGTTCTTTTATTTTCTCTTTCTAGATGAGAAAATATCTAAATAAATACTACCCAGAGACCTCTTACTTTCTTTGAAGACTGCAGTGATCTTTTTAACAGTGCTGTGTAAAAATGACATATGTGAAATACAATGAAATTTGTTGAGGCTACCAACACTGAAGATTAAGTAAATATGATTTTACTCTCTATACTAAATCTGCTGATGAAGCAGCTAAACACTGATCAGTAGCAGTTACAGTAACTAGCTTGCTGCTTTTCTCATGCCGAGGATAATTCTGCCTTGGAGATGCCATTCATTGATATCTTTTTGCCATGACAGATCTTTAAGCTGATACTTCCTTACATGACAAGACTGAAAATAGACTTAACATCATTTGATGGAAACCCCCTAGCATCAATAGAACCAGTACAGACCTCGAGCCCTTTATTCTGCCTCTCAGACAGTACTTTGGCAGCCCTATATATGATAATGTAAGAATAATTGCTTATTACATCTCTGCTGCAGCATACAAGCATTGTGTAATTCAGCATTAATGTCTGACAACCCAGCTGTCATCTTTCCAAAAATACTTGCTCTCTAGCTACTGTAGCTGCTGCTGATTCTACTTCAAACTAAGGGAAGAGATTTTGCTCTGGGGCATTTTGACAGGGTGTTATCTTTTGAAAAGACAGATGTTTGTGCTGGAACTGTCTGGTGGTTTTAAGGCTCATGCACATGTTTCAATAAATAAGTGCTAAATTACTTGCCAGGTTCTGAGTTAAAGTAGACTTCTAGAGAAATATGCCGGTGAAAACCCAAAAGATGAGCATGCTCACAAAAAGAAAAAAAAAAAAAAAAAAAAAAAGCTTCAAATCACTTTTGAAACAACATGAAAAGCCAAGAATCTCTGGCTTGGAGGCTTATGAATGTGAAAAGATACTTAGAATTTATAAAATAGATGGTGGTGTCTGTGGGCTCGATATTTCTGAGCCTGGGAGAATTTTAGCCTGCTAACCATTGCTAGCTCCTTTCCCAAGGGAAAGCTGTCAACAGTTTTCTCTTTCCAAAACATCTCTCTCCGTTTCTCAGCACAGGTTCAGCAAACAGTGTTTCCTTTGCCATAACCACTGTCCCAGGGGCTGTTTCCTATTCCTGAACCAATGGAGAGCAGTGTCAGTGCCATGGAGCAAGAATAGACCTTTTTACACAGCACGTTCTAAAAGAAACTGCTGGAATTGTAAATAAAGCCTTCTTTCTCTTCTGACAGCTCTATGGAGTCAATCTGTTTTGTGTCCTACCATGACATGGTGTCATTTTTTGCCCTTCTCCCTTTCATTTCCCAAGAGAAATACTTCAAAGGGAGGGCAAATAATTCCTCCCCTTATAAGGGATTTTATTATTTGAAGTAATGTGCAGGTCCTTATTGACCCAACTTTGATTTGTAAGCTGATGATGAAATTAATTTGGCCTTT
This sequence comes from Donacobius atricapilla, assembly GCA_013397315.1. Lineage (NCBI taxonomy): Eukaryota > Metazoa > Chordata > Aves > Passeriformes > Mimidae > Donacobius > Donacobius atricapilla. Next base: position 1,167,784 of record WBMY01013524.1, on the reverse strand, counting down.
GGTGTAACCACAATTAACTTCTCCAGAAGGGAGGCGATTCCATGTCTTGCAGTAAAGAAGTCTCTTTGGAAGGAGCAGCCTGGAGCCTTTGTGTTGTTTGAGGCTTCAATAGACTCATGCCAGCTGAGGTGGTGTCCCTGCCCTCTGGCTGCTCCTCTGCCCTGGGTGGAATTTCACCTTGGCAGATAAATTATGGAAATTCTCTCACATCAGAATGACTGATTATTATCTGATAGGGGAGTTTAATTCCTCATTCATATTCCTCATAGTGGACCAAAGAAAGACCTGGAGAATGACATTGATTGAACAGAGTTTAATATTCTTTAGAAAGCCTGGTTAACCTGTCACTGCTAAATGAATATGTGTTGTGTCTCTGAGTACTTTAGACTCTATCTTGTATTAATAAATGGAAGTAGGATAAACTACTTGAGCTTTAAAACAACTTACAAGGAAATACATGAAACACTCCCCTCCCTCTGGTAACCTGCAATTTCTTACTGAATAAAGGATGGGAGGAAGAAAGAGAAAAGAAAAATAGGGATCCCATTTTTTTAAGTATTCTGAAACAGTCTTCTGCTATTAACTTACCAGAACACCAATCTGAGGACTCTGATTCTGGGAAATTTGCTCAGTAGGATCACTTCAAGTCAGTCTGGAATCACAGACAAGTAAACTTGGGACAAATAATTCCGAAAATTTGTATGAGATGTGGGGAGCCAGTTAAATGTACAGTACAAAGTACCAGTACAATGTCTTTTATATTAATAAATAAATATAGATGTATGTATACTGGACATACATTCACAAACCTTATGAAACCTCAAACTGCAAGCTGTTCTGTACAGAGATTTATCATATATAAACTAGCTCCTGGGATGTAAAAAGATCCCTTTGCAAGTTAGAATCTCACAGTATTTCTCCTTATGCCAACTTGCCACCCTGTTCAGCTAACCACATGCCTAATTTTATTTTGGACATTATGAAAATAGAATTAATGAAAAAAAGCTTGTCTGATGCTATAGCTCTGATCCTCTCCGATATTTTCTGTGCTGTTAGGAGCTGAAGAGTGCCATGGATGCTCCTTTATTCCAGCGGCTGGAAGAAAACTTTGTTGGAACAATTTTGATTTTCTTTGCCAAAATTAGATTTTTCCATATGAAGATTATATTTCTTCTCCCCTTTGTCTTCCTTGGATCACACTCCTCCCACTGTACATCATACCCCAGTGGAAAACCTGAAGCCAGGACTCCTCAGGTGCTGCCGTGGAGACTCCAGCAAACACCACCTCCTGTGAATGTGCCACACACTTCTTACATCTAAAGACTTTGTCATTTTTGTGGCACCTCTTTGTGAACAAGCAAGGCCAGAGCAGCAGGTTCTTAGCAGGGCAGCAGAGTAGTTATCAGCAGATCAAATTTTTACTTCCTTTTCCTTTCTCCAGCTGTTCAAAGCAGTATGAGAAGCAGCAAGTGTTCCTAGGGGAGAAAAGAAATAGAAAATTAAAGAAAAAAAAAAACAAACCAAAAAAACAACAAGAAGAAGAAATGAAAGCTTTTCACATTAAAACACTTTGCTTTCTTTTTTGTTAAAAAAATAATCATTTAAAAATGCCTTGTATATTTTTTCAGCGCTCATACTGGTTTAAAGTATGTGGAAGAAATTAAGTAAAATCTATATATTTTATTTTATTTTATTTTATTTTTAGATTGGCATTTTGGGAACATTTCCTATTTGTTTTTCCACTTATTGCACACGGGCTTGCTTGTGAACTTGTTCTTGAGGGTGTGAAGCAGCCCCTCTTTGCCTGAGGGAGGTGGAGGGGGCTTGCTGGGCTGACACAGAGCACTCAGCTGATGAGGGGGCTCCTGGCGCAGAGCTCAGCACCGGCTGCTCTGCTCTGTGCAGAGCATCCCTGGCAGTGGAGAGGAGCCAGGTCCCACCTGTGCTGTCCCAGGGCTCACCTGGAGCACCCGTGGAGGTACAGCTGCTCCACAGACACAGACATCACGGGGCTGTTTGTCTCTGAAATTCCAACAGCAGCACTTGGGAAGAACAACAGCTTTGGAATTCCTTTAGGGCAGTAAAGTGGCTGTGTGTTCAAGGATTTGCTAACAGCTGGAGAGGTCTGAACGTGCACCCTCTTGCTTTTGTTAGGAAAACATTGGCCTGCAGCCCCTGACGGGTTGCAGAGGTTTGAGATAATCCTCCAGGAGATGTGCTTTCTTGCACATATGTTCTACTTTCAGGATAGGCTGCAGCAGGTGATGTGCTCTCCACTCCCCTCCTCCCTTTGTTTCTGAGAATTTGGCTTCCTTAGTGGCTGTCTGATGGTGCACTGAGGGATGCGTGTCCTAGAAATGACAAGCACAAGGTGGCTTGTCCTAAACAACAGCCCTGTGCAGGTTATGCATGTGCAGGGGGGCTGTAAAATGACAANACAAACCAAAAAAACAACAAGAAGAAGAAATGAAAGCTTTTCACATTAAAACACTTTGCTTTCTTTTTTGTTAAAAAAATAATCATTTAAAAATGCCTTGTATATTTTTTCAGCGCTCATACTGGTTTAAAGTATGTGGAAGAAATTAAGTAAAATCTATATATTTTATTTTATTTTATTTTATTTTTAGATTGGCATTTTGGGAACATTTCCTATTTGTTTTTCCACTTATTGCACACGGGCTTGCTTGTGAACTTGTTCTTGAGGGTGTGAAGCAGCCCCTCTTTGCCTGAGGGAGGTGGAGGGGGCTTGCTGGGCTGACACAGAGCACTCAGCTGATGAGGGGGCTCCTGGCGCAGAGCTCAGCACCGGCTGCTCTGCTCTGTGCAGAGCATCCCTGGCAGTGGAGAGGAGCCAGGTCCCACCTGTGCTGTCCCAGGGCTCACCTGGAGCACCCGTGGAGGTACAGCTGCTCCACAGACACAGACATCACGGGGCTGTTTGTCTCTGAAATTCCAACAGCAGCACTTGGGAAGAACAACAGCTTTGGAATTCCTTTAGGGCAGTAAAGTGGCTGTGTGTTCAAGGATTTGCTAACAGCTGGAGAGGTCTGAACGTGCACCCTCTTGCTTTTGTTAGGAAAACATTGGCCTGCAGCCCCTGACGGGTTGCAGAGATTTGAGATAATCCTCCAGGAGATGTGCTTTCTTGCACATATGTTCTACTTTCAGGATAGGCTGCAGCAGGTGATGTGCTCTCCACTCCCCTCCTCCCTTTGTTTCTGAGAATTTGGCTTCCTTAGTGGCTGTCTGATGGTGCACTGAGGGATGTGTGTCCTAGAAATGACAAGCACAAGGTGGCTTGTCCTAAACAACAGCCCTGTGCAGGTTATGCATGTGCAGGGGGGCTGTAAAATGACAAGCTCAGAGGAGAATCAAGGCCAGCCTGGGTGGGGCTCTGAGGAACCTGATTTAGTGGGTGAGACCCCTGCCCACGGCAGGGGCTTGGAACGAGGTGATCTTTCATGTCCCCTGCAATCCAAACCCTTCTGTGCCCTGTGAAGAACGAAGCAGGAGCACACACAGCTCAGACCCCCTCACATCCCCTCCGCTGCAGTGCCGAGGGGACACAGACACAGACCTTCACTGCTGGACAGGGAATTTCAGCTGCTCCAGGTGCCCTCAGAGGCAGCTCCATCACTCCTCAGGGGTTTGCTGTGCCAGCCGTGCATCTGCACTGCATCCCTTCTCCATCCCTTCTCCAGGATGTCCCACAGCTCCTTCAGGCAGGATGACTGACAGTGCCTCAACAGCAATTCTTATTTTCAGCTATGACAATTAATAACTATTAAGTCCTATATAATCAAATGGGATTTCAGGCCTGTGGTTTAAACTCACTTTACTGTACTTTTGTAGCTGTAATTTTTTTCTTATCCTTCCCCTGAAGGCACCCTCTTCATTGAATTCTAGGAGTTGAAGATTAAGCTGACAGATGGTATTGGCAGAAGAATGATTATGAGTTTTAAAAACCTTGATATTTTGGCTTAGTGCACCATTTTTCATGCAAATACTGACACGGATATTAGCATCCAATTAAGAAAGTATAAAACTATGCCATTCTGTTACAGTTTACATTACAATCATTTAATGTTTCATTAAAAATACTAAGAAGGGCTGCTCTGAAAGGGACAAAAATCAATGATCTATATATCACTTCTGCTGCTTTGCTCTTCTGGCACAATGTGGCAGTGAAAATAGGCTATAAATGTCTTTAAATTATTCTGTTAATCTGAGTTGCTTTCTCCATTTTTTGTGTTTTGTCTTTATCAAAGGATTGATTCATATCAGGACACACTCCCTGGTGTTCAGGGAGTGTTAGCAAGGTAAAGTGTCAACTCTTCTGTATGTCTTTATAGAGTGTTTCCAATTTATTTCAATAGGTTAGGTTACGTCTAAACATTCACCATTTGTTATTTGGACAAGGGCTGTAAGTGCAATTTAAACACCAAAACCAGCTGATTGTCCACAAATTATTTAAATGTCCTTTGTTTACTGTTTAGTTTTAATTTTAATAAGAAAAACCTATTTTCTTGGCACTTCCACTGAATAATAACACACTCTGTTATGAGAATTAATTCTCTGACTTGTTTAACATCACCACATCCACATCACTTTTAAAAAATAAGGAACAAATGGAAGGAAATTTACCAGTCTTACACTGCTGCGAGGCAATATATGAAATAATGTGTCTTTATTATTAAAACCTTAAAATAATTAATTTCATAGGAATGATTTTCTCTGCAGACACTATTACCTAGTTAGCTTAAAATTAAAATAAAATTTGAAATATGCTAGAAAAATCTTCTAATTAAATGTTTTGAAAATTTTAAAACATGTTCCAAAGTGGCATTGGGTCAAGAAAATTCAATATACTATGCCTATTTTCATAAATGGCAGGGATTTAATATGCTAGATTTTGTTACTTTAACCAAGAAAGATATAATTCAAATGTAATGTAATTCAAAATTGGTTTTGTCCAAGTATACATACACTAGTTTACCTCTTGTTCACAGACAGTAAAAAGGTATACATTTCCTCCTTCTCATCATATCTTTTATCAGTGAACAAATATGACAACAAAAACTATAAAAATCTCATTAAATTCTGGTTTTGTGAGAAACCTTTAAAACTTTGGACATACAACCACATTATTTAGCTAACCAGCTAAGTGTTACATCATGAGTAAACCAGGGGCGAAGTTGTACATGCTGTAAACAGAGACAATAAAATAACACAACTGAACCCTCTCATCACAGACTGACCCTCAGCTTGGGGACAATCACCTGGACAGGTGTCACTTACCCAAAGAGCTTGATCAGTTTAAAAAAGCATTTGAGAATAAAAAACCTGTGACAATCCTCCTTCCTGCTTTGTGCTTTTTCTTTTTATTAAAAGTGGACATCCATCCCAACTTTGTGTCCTCCTGCATCTTCTGACTCCTGCAAGGCAACTGCTGGATCCAGGAGGGATGACCAACCCGGATGGCTCGGCCTGTGCAAAAGGCAGAGGAGGTTCTGAGTGCTGAAAATCAAACAGCTCTGCCAGCCAAACAGACTTGCACCATAAATAGCAACAGCTGGTTGCAAGTATTGCATGCAGATTGTCTCTTTATTAGGAGATATCAAAACCCCCAGTGACAATTCATCACTTTTCTAATCCTATTAGCAGTAATGGAAAAATGCCAAGTCATTTCCCACAAATCTCCCTCAGCTCTCTTTACATTCTTAAAGCACCCAAGATTCGAGTACAACCTGAATCAAAGAACATTGACTGGCTCTTAGTTGACTGAAAAGAACCCAACCCTGTGCTAGAGAGGCTTTGCCAAATTGTTTTAAAGGGCAACAGAACATCAGAGCTGGGTTTTTTTGACTGGGGATGCTGAGGCTTATTTATTTTATTTCTTTTGCACATGAGTTGGTAGCAAGACTGCCCTGCAAGGCAATGTTTCACCATAACCTCTAATAGCCATTGTCTCTGATACCAAAATTACTTGTAAATGCTTTAAGATTTGAAACACTGCCACAATAACCAGTAGCATGGATGATTTTGCAAGCTCCTCTTGTAAAATTTTCAGACTAATGTTCATTTTTATGGTCAGTGTAAAGGGTAGAATACAGTTTAATTTAATGCAATGGCTAGAAGCTAATGCTAACAAATTCAGATTCAAAGGAGTCTATCACAGACAGGTAGCCAGCAGGACAGTTTACCTAGGGAAGCAATGCATACTTACACACATAAAACCCCTATCAGTCATTTCATTCAAAGAGCAAATATTTTAGACCTTCTCTTCCAAAATGTCAAAATACCATCATCCGCAAAATATGAAAAATCAGAACTTTTTTTTTCTTAAGTGAAATATTTTGATATCACAACATTGTTCCAGGTTTTTTACCAGTTCTCAGAATGTATCATTGGAGGAACTGTGGAGCATTCTAAGAGCCATGTGGGAACAGAGTGTGGATGAGGCAAAACAACCCCAGCTGTCTACTCTGTAAAAAAACAAAGAATTTGGGGATTCATGACGCAACATTTAGAATCTCCTGTGATTTTATTCTTCAAACACAAGGCAGCAGTTTTACAATATCACTTGGTACTAAGTGACCTGTTCTTTCTGCTGGGATTCAGCCACACAGGACACAGACTGGGCCGTTCCTCAGCTTGGAGAGAAGGACGGAATGAGCACTCACTCTGCGGATCAGCCCAGTGCCAGGAGAGACAGGTGAGCAAGGAGGGAAAACTTCCAGGGTCTCTTCACGGATGTGCCTGCCATTTATCTCACACTGGATTCTGGTAAACAAAATTCGAGGGAGAGCACATTAGAGAACAACCAGACTAATGATCTGCAGAGATCCTTGTGTTAATGTCATCTCTTTACACTAAAATTATGTTTTTAGCTAAATGCCTTTGCAGTTCTCTTCCTGGGCACCTAAATGAATAAAAGGGTGATAATGGCACTTCCATTATTTTAGGAACATATTTACACCTTAACCAGAGAGCTCTTGGGGGGCACAAAAGAGAGATGCAAGAGCTTAAACTAATAGGAAAATGTTTTGTAAATCACGTTTGAAATTAAAATATGAACCGCTATCATCTCCACCTTAAAGAAAAAAACCAAAAATGGTAATGAAATTTATAGAACAGTCGTCAAATTTCACCCCATCATTGCATCAAAAAGTCTGTTTCCATAAGTTTTCAGGAAGAAACCTGCAGGAAAGTTTCTTGGACAATCAGGAAGTGAGGAATTTGTTTCCATACATGAAATCATGGTTTCCTTTTGTGAGAAATATCACCTCTTACAACAAAACTTCAAGTACATACAGAAACCAGAAACCTTGAGCCACAGTCTATTTAAAAATTTGTGGCTCTCTGATCTTAGCAATTTAAAAGACATGCATTTTTAAGGAAAATTTAAATTAATTTTGTCTTTTGTAATACATTAAATTTACCTATGAATTATGGAGGGGTCAGGTTCTGGTCTTATATTCTTCTGGACTGTTTTCAGTGCAGTGTCCAGCAAGACGCAACTTCTCAAGGCTAACAGAGGAACAGAGAAAAATTTCTTCCTTCAGATGATCCTTCTTAGTTTGGTATTTTATGATTGGAACAAAAAAACCCCTTACAAAATAAACAAAATTATGAAATCTGAAGTCAAAATTTAAAGCAATGCAAAACACTGAAATATGCCAGCATTTGATCTAAGGCTCCTACAGAATTAGCATAGTGAGCATATGTTCATGTTCAAAGATAACAGACATTTTTGATAAACCTCCCTAAAATTAGCTCATCTGTGATTTACATATTTAAATGTTCCTATGTTCCTTTTTTTTTTTTCTGGAATGAACTAAATCAGGGTCACCTTCATCATTCGCACAGAAATATACACTCAGCTTTCATTTATATAAATGTTTACAAATATTGCACCTCAATTTTAAAACAGTAAATCTGTATCAATTTGCTCATTTTCTTATCCAGTAATTTTTGTAATTTATAATTACATTTTCTTTCTCTGCATGTGTGCCAAAACTCTGGCTGCAGAAATGATACTTGAATCTCATTCCTCCACACCTGAGTGGATTATTTTTTGGATCTGGTTTTTGTCTTCTCAATAATCTTCTCTTACAAACTCCTTAGTAAAGTCCTCCTAGACAGCAGCAATCTAGCTGCTTTAAAGTTTTTATCAGAACTTCTAAATTTCTAGAAAAAAAAAGAAGGGAACTCATAATTCTAGCACAAGCCACTTCTAATAAACATTTCTGACTAGCTTAGTATTAGCCATGATAAAGTTCATTTGATGTGGACAGACAAGGAGGGCGATCTAACAGCATAAATCTCATCATTCCATAGGTAAATGCCAAAAAAACCCCTCAATCACAAAATTATCTCAAAACATTGTGAAAGTAGTTTAAAAAATGAAGATGTTTCCTTTTTTTTCCTTTATATATGGTACTTAGGGGAACCATGGTACTCATGAGGATGACACAGGAACATTCTTTTCACCTGAAAAAAATAGATTTTAAGTCATGCCTTCCTAAGCAGCTGTGTGGCTTGCTGTGAGCAGTTACCAGGGCCTGATGTAACATTTCATCTGTGATCATTTCTGTCTGGTTTTTGGCTGAAACACAAAGCTGTATTTCCAAGCTGGCCTTTGCTGTAGACACATTTCCATCCAGAACAAGCTGATCCTTCTGGTTTACTCACCTCCAACAGCAGTCTGGAACTGGGGCCTGGCAGGGCTGTGAATGGACCTAAATCCTTCTTGGAATTGATGGGAAAAGTATCTTCTCCTTTTTTTTCTTTTTTATTTTTTGCCAGGCGAGCTCTGATTAAGTTACAAAGTCAAAATTTTCCGTCAAGATACAACAAATACCGTTATTAGCATGGATAGATCTCACAACATTTGCATGAGAAAAAGCTGGACATCTAATGAGGTAAATTTTGGAGCTGTTTGTGTTCCACATGTAATTACCCTCCACAGGCCGGGGAAGCTTGCCAAGGGCACTGCTGTAGCTTTTTACAGCAGGTTATGTACTTACATTTTATATATGAATATCTAAAGATACTTCAGGGCACTACTGGAGAAGCAAACTGCATTAGTGGCTGTGCCAGTGGATATGCAGCTTCCATGGCTTCAAACAATGTTTTCTCTTTATTGCGAAGTTTTAAAGGCCCTGCATCCATTTCTACACTTTGGCTACACCACTAAAATCCCCAAAATACAGCGCAGAAGAGCGTACATTAGCTCTGCTATCATTCATGCTCTTGGGGAGGGAAATCCCCCAGGCCAATTGTCAGTGTTATGAAGCTCCCACAGCGAGTGCAGCCAGCCATGGCACCCAGTGCTGGGTGTACCTGCCCTCCTGGAAGGGCTTGGGGCAGTGCATGAGCTCATTACAGGGTCAGATAAGCATTTTGAGGCTTTTCGCTGTTTCTATCCTCAGTCCCCTGCACTGGCTGCTGGAGGCACTTCCACGCTGCCAGCACTGAGCGGAGATAATAGTTTGATTTCCCACTATGAATATTAGAAAATATACCAAAGCACATCCAAGTGTTGTGATGCTAACTGCACCTTCTGCACGTGCAATAACTTTCAGAATAAAATAACCCCTCTGTGCTTCTCCACTCCCTCCAGCTCCTGGCCCCCCCACTAGCAGAGCTCTTGTCACTGCAGCTCTTCACCTCAGCTCCCACCTGCCTCCAATGCCACATTCTCTGTTACCTCCCTGTTTTCCCCCAAAATGTGGGAGTCAAAGGGATGCCCTTGCTCTGAGGTGAGAGCAGAGGAGCCATCCACGGGGCAGCAGCACTGGGGACCACGCTGTCCTTGACAGCTCCCCCAGGGAAAGCCACTTCAGCTGAAAAGAGAGGGAGAAGGAGAGACAGGCACGCAGGGGCTGGAAAAGCATGAGTCTTGTATTCAGTTTCCTGGGAAGGGGCACGTGCAGGTTCCAGATAAGAATCATTGAATCATTAGCTTGGAAAAGACCTCTAAGGTCATCAAGTCCAGTTATCAACCTTACAGAACCAGGTCCACCACTAAACCATTTGCCTAAGCACCTCAGCCATGCATTTTTTGAACACTTATTTTATGTGGCACAGCTACCAGAGAGGGAAATATTTCCCATCAGGGTGTACTGAACAATGTTTGATATTCAGGAGTCTACAGCCCATGGTTTAAGAAGACAACATCATTAAAACCAGAGGTTAAGACTCAAATGAATGCTATATATTATAGGAGTGTCCCCAGTGAGACAAGCCCAAGGACTGCGCTGAGAATGGGTTAAAATTTAGCCTGGATAATGACCTTTTGCTGATTTTAATCTAGTGTATGGCACAGGAGCACAGCACATAATGTTAGAGATTTTTCTTTTCTATAATCACAAAAGTAATAAAATAAGATCTTCCCAAGCTTCCTGTGGTCATATAAATGAAAACCAAAATTTTACAAACAAAGACCTATATTTGAGTTCCAATTTTTTTTAGGCAGGCTTCAAACCTTAAAAGTGCAAAATAACAAAAAAAAATCTCCCAACAAAAAGAACTGCCTTTCATTGTTCCCCTTTTCACTTAGGGCCAAAAGCCTGCTGATGTTTCATTCATCTGCATCAAATTAAGTTCAGGTGGGAAGCTGGGTTTATTTGCTTTCTTTTCTCCTTAGGAAAGCTGACCTGGTTATTGAACATATTTCTGTGGTAAAAAACTAAAATATAACTTCTTTGGTGCTGCTATTTTCCCACAGATTTCACAGTTCTGCCTTCCCAGGTTATCAAAATCTGCTTATATGAAAACCTTAAGTGGGAATATAAAATTAAAGAAAAACCTTTGTCTTATTCCCCTTTTATGAAGACTAATTTAATTATTGTTTAATCTGATTAATAAGCAAATATTCCTTGAATATCTAGTCATTAAATTACCAAATACTTATGTACTTGGCTTGATTAATTTAGTTGCCTTCAATATACTAGTCCTCATTTCTCTGCAAGAGTATATAATAGTCTTCATCCTTTATCTGCTAAATATTAGACATTTTGATGCTTGCCTGGTGCCACCCTATGTTCAGTGTAGAGTTTCATTACAGAAGGATAAAATGGGGCTTGCAAGTATAAAATCTCCCAGGTTGCCCTCGGGTAAGTATAATACTTAAATGCAAGAGTTGTTATAATGAATCTGATAATTATACCAAACACAAAAGGCGACGTGGAGGATGGTGCAGGAGTGCCATAAATACAGAGCTGTATTTTAGCTGCCAGGGCAGGGGGAGGTTAACTCTTGCCTTGCTGAATTCAGAGGCAGATTTGCCACAGCAAGCTGATGAACAGGCAGCTTCTCTCCTGACACATTCACTTTATAAACACCAACAGTTGGACTAACTTCAAAGCTGGCTCTTTTAAGCCTTAAATATATGTTTATGCAAGCAGCCACCATTTCCTGCACTAGGTGGGAAATGCTGCAAATGTTAGTTGAAAAAATAGCAAAAGCTCTTGCAGTTGTGCCAGTAAGAGACACTTTTCAGCAGGCATTTGATGGAGCTTTCAAGTCTCATTGGTGCTGTATTTCCATGTTTTGAGGTTCCAGCAAAGTGACCAAAATATGTATATTACCTCACTTAAAAACAAAACAAAACAGAGAAAAAAAATTTTAAAAAAATACTAAACACATTGAATAGTCTGCATTTGCAGCAAATTATGATTCATGATATTCCTCCCTTTGTTTTGTTCATTTTCTGGCTTCTGGAAAGTAGGCATGCTGCTGCCTCAGTAATATTTACAGCACATGGTAAAACCGATTTCTCTGTGATCAAAATCCCTCATTTTTTACTTCCCTGCTTATTCTTAAACACAATATTGCTCTCAGTTAGGCTGCATAATAAAAGCATGTCTAATAACAGCGACTTCTTGTTTGTGTTCCTCACATCACTGACATTTAGAGAATTATTTTACAATGGCATAATAGGGTTCATAGAACATTTTCAATAACAGTATATGGTCACAATTCCACTCCTACCTAGTATTTCTACTGCATTATACATTAATTATACCTTAATGAGAAAATTCTATCAACCAGAGTAACAGACTGTGTACTGCTTTGCCTGGGATAGAGCTAATTTTCCTCCTAGAGCTAGCATGGGGCTGTGTTTTGGATTCCTGCTGCAAAGTGCTGATAGCACAGGGAATGTTTTAGTTATGGCTGAGGAGCACTTACACTGTCAGGGCCTTTTCTGCTCATCCCCTCCGGCAGCAAGAGGGCTGGGGGTGGGCACAAGGATTTAGGAGAGGGCACATCTGGACAGCTGACCCCAACTGACCCAAGGGTGTCCCATACCCGAGGGTGTCGTGCTCAGCTCAGGGAGAAGCAGCAAGGGACACATTCAGAGTGATGCTTTGCGTCCCCAAGCCACCCTCAGGGGTGATGGAGCCCAGATTTCCTGGGGATGGCTGAGCACCTGCCTGGACATGGGAAGGGGGGGAATGAATTCCATGTTTTGCTTTGCACTATGGGTTATTATTTTCCCTACTAAACTGTCTTTATCTCAACCCACGTGTTTTCTCCCTGTAACTTTTATGATTCTCTCCTCAGTCCCACTGGGGAGCAGTGAGCAGCAGATCTGTGAAGTTAAGTGCTGGCTGGGGTTGAACCATGACACCATGAAAAAGTGATCCTTTCTGGAAACACAGCATGAGTATTTCCATCAGTAAAAGGGGCAAGATCAATATTTAATTACCTCATGAGGAGTTGGGAGAGCTGCCTAAGGACACCATGCAAAGGGCCACTGACTAGTTAAAGAGAGAGAACACTCTGCTCTTATTTAAGATGTGTCAACACCTAAGTATGGTGTGACTTTCGCAGCCAAGCCTGTGAGACACCTCCCCTGGGAGCAAGGGTTAAGCAGTGACACTTTGGTATGGCCTTGCACAGCTTGAGGAGAGGTGTGAACATGAGGCACAGGGGTGGTGCTAAACCACACTCCTCCTGCACACCAGCAGATAGAAGTGCCACGAGTTACCCAAGGCTTCTGTTGTAGCTTCATTCTGCTGGCAAGACTTACCTTGAAATGAATTTCTGGAATAATTCCAGATATGTCACAGAGTAATGCACATAAGAATTGGAGACAAAGCATTTATTGAGCTGCATGGTTTATACACTGCTTTGAGTCCATAAACTAAGTGAATTATTTCTTATGTGCTAAAAATGTTCAGTGTGTCTTAGATGCCGGTACACACGGAAAAGTAAGACATTATTTGAAACAAAATAAAAAATATTTCTACATATCACATTTATATACATTTTGAATTTCTTCTCCTGCTTCTTTGAAACTGTGGTTTGTATTTGCAGTTGAAACATTATGCTAAATTCTTCTTGGCACATAAACTCATATCCTTTTACAAGTCAGTTGGCTGCCTTATAGTGCATCACTGTATTGGAAAATCACAGCTGGTGAGAACTAGCACATCATGGAAAAATACAGAGCATTCTACAGATATTTTAAATTCTGAAGTGGGCAGTTGGGGACAGACAGTGGAGAACCCTTGTCAAACAAAAACTGCATATGCAGAAACTTGTCTGTGCCAAGAAACTCTGGTAACTCAAGAATGCTGCCTGCAGACAGGGTACTTTAAACCCCCACTGATAAATCAGTGTGAAATCCAGTCAGGTCTGAAGGAAGGCCTCACCTTGGCATGCAGTAATCACTCTCCTGCCCCATATTCATATACTGTGAAAACTTCAAAGCACTTCCGCTTGTGGCACACTTCCAGGAGCACTGGTGGGCAGTGTCATCTTGCCTCAGTGCATTTCGTAACAGGTGGAAATTGCAGCATTTAACATCTAACAGGAGCTGCGGTGGAGTTACTTGTGCATGAAAAACCTGAAATGAGTGACAAAGCAAAATGTCATCCAAAGTCTGGTCAGACGCATGAAAACTGAAACAAAGAAGGAAAGCAATTGGTCTGCATTGTAAGAAGTCAATATTCTCTAGTGCTATTCCTTAGTGACAACTAGGAGTTGAGTTATGCATGGAAGAGAGGTCAGAAAATCAAAAGCCTGGTAGGAAAAGGGAGAAGGATTGGCTGTCAATACTTTTATTCCTGTCCTTCCTACAGCCAGCAGTGGCACTACCAACACCAGAAGATAAAAGTCTTGACTCTGGCAATGCAGTCGAGAAAGACTGGGCTGGTTGCACCTATATAAAAACTATTCTAAGGCCAAAGGTTAAAAAAATTGATCATTTCTAGAAAAACTGTCTTCCTTCACACAACACCCAATTGTCACTCTGCAGACCCACACAGGGACATATTGCCATGGTAATGCCTGGAATTCAGCCTCCTTCCCCAGCAAAATCAAGCTTTGAAACCACCAAGATTTATGACGATGCCTCAGTGAATTTTTGGCAGAGTTTATATTAAAAAGAGGTCCCTGACATTGCTAAGCAGTAAAGTAAAGCTTCATTACTATTAAAGGTAAACTGCTGCGTGCTCAGGTAGCCAAGAAGGCCAAGAACATCCCAGGTCATAAGTCCAACCATCTTTGGGTGAAATAAAGACCTCCAAAGAAATAAAATCATTAACTACCTCTGCCAGAGCTCACTGCAGCTTTTCACAGCCACCAGGATCAGGACAGTGGTATCTGAAAGCTGTTTAGGTACAGTCATGTTCTGTCCTGTTGAACAGAGCATTTTAACATGGAAAGCCTTTCCTTCAATGGAAAAGGCCCTGAAAATAGAAACATGCATGTGGACCATTCATTTTCAGAACAGTTAATCATAATTGATCCTTACACAATGCATAGTAAATAAGAGTTATTATTAATAATGAATAATAAGGCTGAATTATAATGGTGTGTTTATTAGGCTATCAATTATTAACAGGGATTTGCCATTTATTGTAAATACTGTTGCTCTTTCAGTTGCAGCTTTGGATGGCACAATTTATATGGTAATTTTATATGAAACAGCACCAATTACAGCATGGCTCTTACAATAGAGTAGAAACAAATGATGACTTTATCAGTTTTGTTAACTTTTTCATTTTATTCACTTTCAGCACAGCCTGCAATGTAAATATGATCTAGAGAAGGGAATAAGGAAGTTTTGTGCAAGTGTAACAACTATGGTTGGTAATTTAACTTCCCCCAGGCAATCACACAGCAGAAATAAATACAATGGGACAAAAATGAAGGGAGGCATGGGATAGAAAAAAAGGGTACTAGGGTTTGTTAACTAAAAATGCCACTAGTTAAAATAAAAGTTTGCATTTTTAATCATTGTATTAGTTGAAGAGGATTGCTGCTAAGCTGTCCACAGCATTTAATAGTCTTGAAAATTTCAGGAAACGCAGCCCATCTTCAAAAATATTTAAAAACAATTCTACAGTCCTGTCAGAATCGGCAGCTTTAATATTAATAGTCAGTGTTTTCAGAACTGCCTTAGATGAACCTGGGTGGCACACAGATGGCAAGTCATTTACATGATAAAAAGGAGAACTGGCCCATCTCTGGATCCCTAGGGGATGCCGTGACCCATTAGCAGAGGAAAGACGACCTTTACTGAATAATAATTGAGAACTATTACTAAGATAATTACAAAACCAATTGACTGCCAGAAGGCCTAGACCTTGGCTCTCCAATTTATATAGCAACTGCTGGTTATCTGTACAGAAAAAAAGACAGGCTTAGGGTTCACAAACACGATAACCTCAACATCTGCCTCCCATCTAAAGATAATGATCTGGTATTAATTAATTTGAACAGTGCAGTCATTGCAGAGGTAAACTGCATCACAAATCAGCCACTTAACATAACCTGAAGTTATCATGTTTCCATCCAGCCTGCATTGACAGGAAGAACGCTCTCAGGTAAATTAAACTGTTGCAGGTCACAACATTAAAATGAATTAAGTTAATTCCCTTTAACAGGGAACATGATTGCGACTCTGTGCTGGATGCTGTACCAGTTAACATGATGAAAGCTTTTTAAAAAACGTTTTGCAAAATGCTCCTATTGTATCATTTCATAGTGCACACACCTGCCACTGCTTTTTCAGTTTCCCTCCTCTACAGGAAGGAGGATACAGAAGTAATTGGCCTTTGTTAATTTGCAAAAGAGGGATATCAGGGAACAAAACTATTAAAGGGTGTCTGTGGTGAGACGCCAGCAATTCTCTGTGGGGGAAATCCTAGGCAGCACTAAAAATCCATGTAAGATTCTCCTGGGCTTCTCCCGTGTCTTCTACAGGCATACGAGGTGTACAAAATACAGTCAACACACCATATGTGTTGCTGATTGGATTTCCAAAATTATCCTTCCTTACATGTGAAGGATATTTTGAAGCAGCTTTCAAAAGCAGAAGGATTTAACAACTTAGTGCCAAGTTTCACACCTGGGAACTGATATTTAGGAATGTAGAACATCAGAAATACCTGGAACTCTAAAAAATCATAGCTGGCCTTCCTTGTTACGATGGAAACAGCTGAAATTACTGTGAAAAATGATTTAGATAAAATGCTCTTTCACCTAAAACCGGCTTCTTGATTTTTAACTCTGCTACTGAGTCCCATAGTTGGGATTCTTTGAGGACTCTCCACTAAAAGGAGTGTTACAGGTAGTCATTCTTCAAGGGAGATCATGTAAATCACAGCATGAAATTTATATAAAATTCAATTCACATTTGAGACCTGTAGTAAAAAAGAGCTGCCAACACTGTCAGAATGCTTGTTCTGCATGACAGAAATGCTAATAGAGACAGTTTCATACCCAAGAAGTACCTATATAATAGCATATGGTGGGAAAAGGAGATAATGCACTCAATTTACAATTAGATGTGTGAGTTAGGATTCAAATTAATGAAGAGTTAAAAAAAAATTAACTTCACTCTCAGGTGAACCATCTACCACCAAATTCAAACATGTGAATCAACTGGGACCTGAGGACATTTGCTCTGAAGTTCAGGAGTCCCATCAGCTGCCAGGTCACACCCAAAAATGGATTGGTTTGGGATTGAAGGTTTAGATTAATCAGGATTGATCGATTTTTTTTCTTTTTTTTTAACAGCTCCACTTTTCGAAGGGAAGTGTTTTGGGGGAAGCAAAGCACCACTGGCATTGCTGTGGGAGTTCCCTCTTCACTTTGTCAGGAGCAAGGAGTGCATGGAGTGAGGGCTGATGGCAACACTGACCATGAGAACTTCCCTACAGACAGTCAGGATCTGGGGAAAGCCAATTGTCAATGATCAATCCATGTTCAAGTTTGGAGTAACCAAAGCATGGCACCCTCAGGACCTGTCATCAGAGCTTAGACAGAATAAGTTTCATTCTGGTATAATGCCTTTGTTTACAAAGACCCTGGCTTAGAAGACAGCATAATTTTATTAAAAGTCTTTGACAATTTATTCCTGTGAGCACTCCTCAGTCAGTAATTTATTATATTTTTCTTCTGACATGATATAAACAAAATCTGAAAAAATAGTGAATATATGAATAGATTAATATATCCTCTAGGAGAAAGGACATCAGTGGCAATCAGAAATAGGAAGAAGATAAATGATAAATGAAGATAATAGAAGATAAATGTCTTGATGGGACAAAGTGAATCAACCGAAAAAGTGTCTGAAAGAGTGGAACCACATTCTGGTAGGAAGAGCTGATGGAGGAAAATGCAGCAAGGCATAAGAAGGAAGAAAGGGATTAGAGCAGAGTAGGTGCACACATTTTTGAATTAAATCAGCGCTGCAACAGTAGCTGACACTCCTCAGAAAATAATCCTGAGTTCCTTGAACAGGGCATTTTGGACACAGACAGTGTAAGGCTTAACCCCACCCCACCAGTTTGTCTGAACACTCTCACTGTCACACATCCAACTCCGTGCAATTTCTAAC
This sequence comes from Donacobius atricapilla, assembly GCA_013397315.1. NCBI lineage: Eukaryota > Metazoa > Chordata > Aves > Passeriformes > Mimidae > Donacobius > Donacobius atricapilla. The sequence continues at coordinate 1,149,924 of WBMY01013524.1, read as the reverse complement.
TTGCTCAGGGAGAATAGAGAAAATTTAAATCAATGTATGCACTGTGTCCTCGGAATCAAGAAAGTACCTTGCTCTGGGATTGGATTGGAACTATTGCAAATGTCTGGTGGCACTTTCTACCCAGTGACCTGCGGGGAATCTGTCCACAGAGATTGACACTGAAGTCACTCCGTTCTCTGTGGGTTACACATTTGTGCTGAAATTCATCATAGAAAGGTTTGGGTTTTTTAAAATTTCCTGTCAATCACCCTATTTCCATCAATAACTCCTGTGATATAATATGTTTTCAAGCAGTTTTTCCTCAAAAGACTTGAGCTGTAGGATGGCCCTTATGCAGCATTTGACTGTTGTAATTGTAGTAGAGATCAAGAGAATTGGATGCTGTTCTGTCATCCTTGACTGGGCTCCTGGTGCTAATCAGGAGTTGGAAATTGCACATTCAGATGGATTTAGAGACATATAGTATGTGACAATCCAGCAAGCAGTAAAGAGCGTTGTTTTGAATTCTTAAAGGTTAGTGATGCAAGCTGCAGTGACTAAAGATTTTTGAGCCTTGAAAGAAAACCAATTAGGTGTAGGAAACAAACACATTGTGGTAATGTAATCTATATTTTCATACATTCAAGGCCAGGAGAAGAGATTAGTTCATCTATACTGAGTTTTTGTTTCAGATACTTATATTCCATCCAATTACCTCTGATATTGAGCCCCCCATTACTTGTGTTCAGGCAAAAAAATGACTTTCAGAAAGTATATAGACTGTATTTGAAAGTCTCCAGAGATGAGGTCTACCATTTTCTACTGCAACGTAGCCTACCCCAAAGTTTAATTGCCATCTCTGTGAAACGGAGAGAAAAAAGCAACAGCAAGTGCTTTATTTCTAATTTGAAATTGCCTTGCTTTAGCTCCCAGCTACTGGTTCTTGCTGTATGTTTCTTTGGTAGATTAAAAAATCCTGTAGTATTTCATGTTTTCTTCACAGAAAGGTGTTTATACAGTCTTAATTTCCTTTTTTTATAAGCTCAACAGAAATCTCCCACTGGAATGCATTTTCTCTGCCCTCCAAAACCTTCTTGTACCTCTACTTTGTACGTATACCTTTTTTTTTTTTTTTTCTGCAGCACAGATAGCAGGAACATTCCCAATATTCTGCTATTCATCTGTAACGGTTAGAGACTTTAATATCACCATACTATTTTAAATTCTGTTTTTATCCATAACCTTAAAGGAATTTTTACCATAATGAAAACTGAGCAAATTTTGCCATTGAAATCATGAGGGAAAAGAGATGAGGCATTAAATGCAAGCCAATGTACTGAAGGAAGCAAAAATAATAGGTCAGATTTAGAGCCCAATGGGCCAACCTGCAGAGCGAGCTGCATAAGCAACCCACACATTACAATTTTTTTCCATAGTACTGGAAAAAAGCATTGCCTCCTTACAAGAAAAGCATGCATACATTTTCAGCAAATCATATCTTGGAAAGATCTAGAAAGGGAGGAGGGGAAAGGTAACTCACTTTAACCTATTATGGCTATGATAGAGCCTTGGTTTTGCATCTGATATTATGGGAATAATGGTATCTTTCTAATATTCTGAGAGCTGAAGGGATGACCAAATAAATCCTCTGTTCCCCAACAGCCTAATGTAGACTTTGAAGGTGGTCATAGTACTGACAATCAATTATAATTTCCTAAGATGCCTTAAAACATGGACACTTGCGCTTTTCCTGCCATAAATGGTTAAAATACAAAATTACTGGGAGAGAAGGTGAGGAATTCATAGAAGCAGAACAAATTCTGAAACTTATGAAATCACAGCTTAATTTTAATGGAATACAGTCAATTAAATAAACATCATAGAAATATAACAAACAATGCAGGTTACAAATCTTGTTAGCTAGGAATATGTTACACATTTGTTAGGATGACCTTGGTTTATGTGACACAAACTGGGCACCAGATGGACAGCTGCCTGAGGTAATTATTTTTTCTACCAAAGTACCAATATTCAAGTCAATTTTCATACTTTCTTTCTTTTGTTCCCTTTCTTATGGGTTTGGACTAGCATAAATTCTTTGTTATTTTTCATAATCTCTTTTCTCCTTGGGCATCCTTATGCTTATTGGTTTTTTATATTGGTCTCTATCTGTGCAATGATCTGTGTTTCTATGATTTCCATTGATTTATTATTCTTAGAAGAATCAGCTTTAGTTCTGCAACTGTCATGCTTCATTTCTGTTAGAAATCTTAAATATCTATATACATTTCTTATGGATTATGAGTCACAGTCCACAATTATAATTCTGAGCTTATAAAAAATGAAGTGATGTGTGACACACAAACATGACACATAAAACATTTTTAAAAGTCTCCTTTTATAACCTATAACTGCACTTCTAGCTAAGCACAGCTGCCAGTCAAAGACTTAAATGCTTGATTTTATCCCTTGCATGGCCAACACAATTAAGTAAAGGCAAACGAGTATCTACTCAATTCTGATTCAGATTAAATAAAAAAAGAATTAGGGATCACTTCAGGCTTATTCAGAATACAATCAAAGTTCAAACAACATGACAACAAAGCCAGCCTGCTGCGAGGTGCTTTATTTGGGGAAAATAATTTTCTGCACGTCCAAGTGCACAGGGTCTACACGAGTGCAGCCCCAATTATCTTCTATAAGCTGTGTAAAGCTGAGGGTAAGGAAATTAAAGTCTTAGGAATAGTCCAGATATAGTATGAAATATGCTTTTCATTTAGGACAATAAAATTATGTTCACAAAAATCCACTGGAAAAGATGGCTGAAAAGGCGACAGAAGGTGTAGCCATGCCAAGAAATGTGCAAATTTAGCTTGTTCATTTGTTCAGGTGTACAGTAAGAGGAAAGCTCATCACTATGCCAACCCTGGGGCACCTGCCTCATTCTTCTCAAGGTAATTTGGAATCCTGTTTCTATGAAGAAACTGTGATTCACTGTTCCATTGGAATTTTTATGCCTTTGCTGTATAAAAATACTGATTTCAGTGATTGTTCATATAACAGTCTGAGCTTTTTGAAATCAATCTTTTCTTATAATATCCAATAGCAGCTTTCCCCAGCAGGCATATTTAATTTCACCAAATCCCACATCAGCTAAAGCTCATTTCTTTCCACATACAAAACCCAACAAAGACAAATTTCTTACTTTGTGTTCTGATTTGTGTATTGAGACCATAACTCATTTTTGACCAAAGAAGCAAAGCCAGCAGTCCCTTTTATTTTTTTCATTAAATTGACCCCAAAACTTCCTAAGTACTGTAACAGGCAGTCAATGAAACCTGAACTAAACAGCTAATTTGTATTAAGAGCTAAGAAAAAAGTATGTATATCACCAATAAAAAGCATTTGTAAGCTCCTATGTTTTTGCTGCTTGCACATTTGCAGAGCATTTGGGTGCTGAGATGAAATTCTGCACCCGGTGAGGGACAACTCTCCCACATGCACTCATTTCTCTGGGGAGCAAAATGTAAATTCACAAAGTGTTGGACCTAATGAGGCTGAGTAACCTGCACACAGCAGTTGGAGAGCCAAGAGTGAACCATAGAACTGGAGAAATCACTGAAAATTAATGTTTGTCTTGAGGCAATAGCCGAGGCAAATCTAACCCTGTGTCACTGTACTGCAGGAACAACAGGAATCTCCCAGCACTGTCTCACAGTGCCGTGGTTCCTCATCTCTTTCTGCTTTCCCTGCCTTCTGCACCCCTGCACAGCCCCAGGGGAAGGCTGATCAAGTAGGAGTTGGTTTTTCCCTGGGTGAATCCCAGTTTAAAACCCATGCAGACAGTCCTTGCTCAGTTCATGGCAAAAACACCAGTCTACAGGATGCAATACATTCGACAACTATAAACTATAAGAAATAAAAATTGGATTTTTTTTTTTTTTGCCTTTCAAATTGTCTGCATTGGATCAGACTGCAGTATTGGTTACCATTTGGTTTTGGTAGGAAAGCAGCTGGAAGGTAGTTAATATTGACTGATTTTTTCGCAGTAACTTTTCATTTCACAGTTTCTGAGCACGAAATCAAGCCATTCCACAAAATAAAATATCTGATGATAAAACCCATTTAAAACAACCTTCTGTCTGTTGAAGCAATTGTTGAAGTTAATTAAAATAAAGCACCCAACTTTTGACAGAACAAGCTGGTGGCCTCTCAAATTTTGGTTCTAGCATGCACAAGGAGCAGATTCCAGAGACTGGCTCTGCTGCTTGGATGCAGCAGTCTCTCACACCAAAATGAGGGATAAAGAACCGGGCTTGATGCTCTTATAATGGGATTTAACATGAAAGGAAAGCTCTCAGGTACCTCTGGTTGCTACGAAACCATTGACATTTTCTGTTGGAAAGTAATTTGTCCTTAGTATAGTACTAAATTAGAAAGCAAGTAAATGGTATGTGTGCAATATTAAGGGCTCCAATTGCTTCTGAATGGAAGGTAACACCACCTGAGCAGACCAAAAAGCTTTATGCTGCATCTCCCATGGTCCAACAGCAGCCGTGACTCTGAGATGGCCACTCTGGGCCAGGAGATCCCTGTGCAGTAGAGCTGCCTCCCTGACATCCACACTCTTTTCCACAAGATGAGAATATGGCCCAGAAATTATTTAGCACCTTCATGTGAATTATGCAGTAGTCAAACGAAGATTTCAATAAATTCCCAAGCACCCAGCTAGGTGAGATAGTGAGGTTTCTCAGAAATATAACTAAGGAAGGTTGGAAAAAGAAAGGTTAAGGTTGGAAAAGGCCTTTGAGATCATCGAGTCTGGTCAGTACCCCAGCACTGCTGGGTTCACCACTGAACCAAGTCCCAGCAGGAAAGGAGCTGGCTGACAGCTAAATAAGAGCAGGAAGCTGAGCAGACTCTGTGTCTCAGACAGGCCTGCTTCTAGGGGAAGCTAAAGAAACCTCATTCCAAGATCACCCCAAAGTTAATACCATCAGCACAAAAATGGCCTTCAAAAAGAATTTGGAGAGTCCAGCAAGAGTGCAATCACTCTCCTAACAAAAGCGTTTCATTTTCACGTTCCTCTGTAATAGGCTAATAGCTTCCATTACAATCAGCAGCTCAGGTCACAGACTTGAGTGTAAGAATGATCCTTTCCCCAAATTAGTTATTGGCTGCCTCGGTCTCAGAGCAAAATCAGGTTGTAAAGGTAATCAGGATAAACAAATAGATACCAAGATTTCCTCTGAGCAACAGGGTACCAAGACGTGTTTGGACATTAAGGACTACACAGCTGAAGAATATTATTGGGTCATAAATATAACAGAACAGCATTATTTTGAAAGTTTTCTTGGGTTTATATGAATAATAATACAGAACGCTCTTTTGTATTTCTTTCCTTTGTGCATTGAATTTGGTGTGTATTACCTTCACATGAATAATGCAATCTAGCAAAATTGATGGAACAGTTCTTTTGTTAAAGCAGTTATGAAATGAGAAAACAAAATCTACAAGGAAAAGTTATGAAAAAAACAACATTTCTCCAAGAATAAAAAGATGAAGTTGCCTGACCGTTTACATTTGTCTCCTGTGTCATGAATATTAGATCAGATTCTTTTTATTAATCCATTGATAGTTCCATAAGGCAGCTCATTTTTGATAAACTCTGTCAGGGCTGCTGTAAATACAAAAAAGATTTATGAATTAATTTTCATACGTAAATGACAAAATCTTTTGATACATTTGAAATATGTGCCTCGCAGTTAAAATAGATATATGTGCCTGCATAGATATGTATTAATTTAACATTCAGATCAGCTTCTTCTTTTAGAACACAGCTTAATGTCAGCTCTGGTTTTCTGGGGGAAAAAACAGTAAACTAAAAAGGTAATTGACATTGAGGGCATACTAAAAATGAAAGATATGGACAGTCTGTGAATTGGGAATTGTGCTGGACTAAAGGTGTAGTGGGTTTTATTTCAAAAGCATTTTTGTTTTCAAGTACCAATGGGTTGTGCAGCCAGTATGCTGTAAAAACACAGATATCTACTGCTCATTACAATTATTACTTGAATTGTCTTCATAGATACAAGGCCCAGTCATGAACCTATTAGGCTAAAAATAGCACCAAAAGCATAAGCTCCAAATCAGTCTGCAATTGAAGTGTACATGGAATTCACCACAGCCCTGAATATCTGCATAAAGCCAGAAATACCTCTAAGCTCCACGTTTCTGTCAACAGTAAATCACAGAGCTGGTTCAGCCCCTCCATTTCCTTCCTTTTCCAGTGAGACAAGGCTTGTGATGGCCCTGCCAGGACTGTCACTGCCTGCATATGCTGAAAAGGCAGTGAGCTGAAATCAAATTTTTCTTAATTTCCCGTGTACCACAGCAGTGACTTGTGCACCAGTGTGTCCGTGATGACACTCCAGAATTGTGGCATCCTCCTCTTTCTCTGCATTTTTCAGGCATTTTACAAAGGAAACTCAGAATCATTTTTTGATTCTCCAGATGGGAAAGCCAAGGTAAAAAAGCATGGAGTGACTTTCCCCAGAAGGATGGATGTCTTTTCTTTTTCATGGATCATTAGTTAATGTAATATAACACAACACAAGCTTGCACAGCCCCTTGACATGAACATTTTTAGGTTCTACAAGTGAAAGATAGAATTAACCAGCTCATTGCTAGACAGAAAATGAGGCAGGGATGATACCCACGAGGCTCAGTTCTGGATCACGTTTTTGCAGTCACTGTACCTGTCTGGCACTTTGTAGTGTGCTCTGTCTATGGTGTGCTATTTGTGTAAACTCCCTGGAGAAGAGGTTTTTAATTGTGGTACCATCCACAGGAACTACTGATTAATTCATAAGAATCACAGAGTAAAAAATATGCAATATCCCGTGAGAAGAAATAAAACAGACTGAACTTCTAAATCTGCTGTGTGCTTCATCCTCATTGTCTGGGACTGGAATAACTTCCAATAGCTCAGAGAGCAATTTAGCCACCCTTCCTGGTCTGTAGTGTGTCCTCACATTCTCTACACCAGGATACACTTTCTGCTCTGAATTATTCTTCCCCGACATTGTTCTGACTTAGTTTTAACATACCTATAACCTGTGCCTTGGTGTAGGGGGGTCAGGCCAGAGGCCAGCAGGGTAATGGGATTTGTAATTTTAAAGGATCTTGTTCCATCATATGAAATTGCTTCACAATTCTCCTGCTTAGCAGCCTGCAGCCGTGTACTAGAAAGCCAAGTAATACCTAAGAGTGATGTAAACCAGCCCAATCTGCTCTAAATCTGGGGTTACACTTGATGTAGTAACCCTGCATTGTTTTAAATAACAGCATAACACCCCTGCTACGTCCTACAGAAGATCAGAAATAGCTCTGTACATGAAGAGAAAGTAATAGATACACTTAATGAAAATACTTAAGAAAGTCAACACAGAAACTGGGAGATGAGGTAAATATTTTTACATTCAAATGAAAAGTTTATATACACTAATTAAAACATTCTTTTCTACATGTATGGTATATTTTACATCAGCTGAGTCCTGAAGCCAGACTACAAGTCTATCAATAAAGGCATTTGTCATGTGCTTACAAAATATACCCCCCAAGCTTATTTGGATTACATGAATCCTTTTAAGGTTATACAGAAATGTGGCATGTGTAGGCAGACATATTGACAATCCATGTCCAGGAGCATTAAAAATAAATAAGCAAGGGAAAAGATAAGTACAGAGAAGGATTTTGAACGTCCAAGTTAATGCAGCATGTCAGGGAGCTGATCTGTCCTCCACCCTCCCACAGATTGAACCATATATTATTTCTTAGTACTAACACAGACAACTATTTCATTATGACTCTTCATTATAGTCTCAGAGAGACTTTGCCAACTGTGCATCACATTCTTCTGCTCTGAAATATATTGGCTTAAATTCCTTTCGTTGTAAAGCATGCTTATTGACACTATATTTCTTCTGTTTATTTACCTCATTACTCACTTATGTTACTCTTCTCATGTTAGTCTGACTTATATTGATAATTTTACTGTAAAATTGTACAAGCCATTCATGTCAAGACCTGTTCTTGTAGTTGGTTGCAAAAACTGAGAAAGAAACTCTTAGTGAAAATCAAAATACTCTATAATGCAAAAGACATAAAAACATTGTAGAGTGTCTGTTAGCTTAATTGCTAGCCAAGATGGTGGGGCTTGCAAAATCCTAAGCTCTTTAAAAAGACATTAATAAGGAAAAGAAATAAATATATAAAAAAAGCAATGAAATACACATTGATAAATGTTATTTTGTGTTATCAGAAAAAAAATTTACAGTTTTATGAGGAGAAAAAAAAGGGAATAAATAAGAAAGCGATAAGAAATTAAAAATCATTTGAATAAATCTTACTTCCTTATTTTCATAATATTCAATTATTTCTGTTGGCAGCTGACCAAGAAACCAGACACATATTTTGTTGATGTCAATAAAACTACTTGGGCTGAATTCTGGTTTAGTCCATGTCAGAATGTGGTCCACCAACTTCAGCAGGGCTCCAACAATCTATCTCCCAGGTGACTAAATTCAACGTGTGCAACACCCTTAGGACATTGTATTACCTGCAAGCAGTGTCTGAGAGATGGGAGAGGGAAAAGCAAAGCCCTAATGAGGTTTGAGCGGAGTGGGCTTTCATTACACCTCACTTCAGGAATTAGTGTAATTCTATGTTTGACCACAGTGGTAAGGAATACACAAAAAAGCACGTTGGTGAATTACCAAATGCATCTCTCCTCTCAATGATCACAACGTTATTTTGATGCTCAAGGAGCTCTAAAAGGAGCACAGAGACAGAAGGAGGTGGGAGAGCTGGAACACTTCTATTAACCTATTAACTCACAGCCCCCCAGGGCTTGTTCATCATGGTGCCTATCAAAGTGCCAGTCTTTTCTATTACCTTCTCCTTCAGAAGATGTCTGTCTATCATTGTCATGCTCTTCCAGCAGGATTATCCATCATTTTGGGTGAAGCCAAATCATTCATTTTCATGGCTGTCGCTGTTAGCGAGCTGGGATGGAAAAAAAGTGTTTTATTCAACAAAAGATAAATGATGGAATTTCACTCTTAATCATTTTCTTTTATTACTTAATCCAAAAGGTTGGGAGGAGGCTCTGCAGTTTATTATACCACCAGTCACAGGCACCATTATATTTCAGGGTGTAGCAATACATCCTGCTTTCCAGCAGCTTATAAAACCAGCCATAAACACTAACTCCAGGCGAGAGTTTGTCACACTGCTCTTGATTCAGAGCAGTGGTTGACTCCTGTGGTTAGCACTGGGATACCCCTTTCAGGGTTTTTTTTGAGTTAGGCTGAGATAACTTGAAACCACCAAGGGCTGGTGTGAAGAGCTGCAGCCTTGGGCTGCTGGATCAAGGGTGCCCTGCAAGGGGTTTCCCCAACGCCAGTTCTGCCTAAATGTCAGGCTCAGAGCGCCTTGATCCAGGTTATTATGATTTCAGTTATGTCTCACAACGGGCAAGGCAACACAGGGCACACCCTTCTTATGGACAAACTTTTCAAAATTAAACGCTTAAAGCAAAATAATAATATTTAGCCCCATCAGCCTCAGCCATTAAACAAGATGGATAGAATAATACAAGGTGAACCTTCTAGAGGTTTGGACATAAATGTTTTTCACTGTTCACTGCTCTGTTTTTCACTGTTCACTTTTCATTTTCCACATAACTACTAAAGCTATCAGATGAGTTTATACTGAAATATGTAGATATTTCAGAAAATGTATTAAATAAGGCAAACAGCCCAAGTTGCACCCTATTCCATATTACTGTCCTGCAAAAGCCAGTCTCAAATCTTGATAATGAACAAATGAAATTACTTGTGTAAAGCAAAATTATGAGTCTCTGCTTTTGGCTGACTCCCTGCTGAATAAATCCTCATCAGTGCTCTATTTTTTTATGTGAATCTTTATACTGACTCTCCAATCACAGGAAACTAAGATCCCGTTGCCCCCATTTCTTCCCAAATAACCACAAAGTTTACATGTTCTGTTCCCTCCCTCTGGCTTGGCTGATGATGATGATGATGATGAAGTTTTAGAAACTGAGTGACTCTGAGGTAACTTCTGCCATTTTAGATTTGGTAAAAATTGGCTGCACATTCAGAATTCATTAGCCATTGGCATGCAAGCAGCATCAAACAGATTAAAACTATTCATGGGCAAAATACTTGAAGTGGAGTGGTAATTGTAGTTGCTATCATTATGGGAAAAATAAAGTATTACATCAAGGAAGAAAATATCTGAGAATTGTGACACAAGGACAAACAACCTAAGCTCAGTCATGTGAATGAATGCCTGGCAGCAGGATACCCTAGTCCTGGTGAATTCCTTCTTCTACCATGTTGTGATTGAAAGACCAATGAAGTAAATGGGGAATCATCTTTTCACTCCACTAGGATTTGGATCAGGCCATGGGGAAGAGAAAGAGATGCTGGATAAGTCCACATGGTGTCTGATGTAAACTCCTCACGTTCCCAGCCAGCTGGGCACAAGAGAGCTCCAGAGCTGAGCCCTGTTAGCAGGGCACAGAGCCCGTGCTCACAAAGCCTCTGGAAAGGCAGAGTGAATTATCTTGAACTCAAAACAGCTCTGCTGCAGCCACAAGGCTCCTGGCCAGCTTGGCACTTCAAACAAACAAACATCACATCTGCCTGCTGAAGTGCTCCAACATCTGCCTGAAAAATCCCACGTAAATAAACCCATCCCTGTGCAGTTACAGACATGGAGCATCCCTTACAATCTCAAATGTGACTGCACTGCAAAAGCCCTGAACTATTTGTACAGAGCTAGAGCTCAAGAAATAATTACTTGGCTAAATCTTGATAGTGTGGAGATGATGTCTCATTACTCTGCAAAGTCAATTGCTCAAGTACTACTAAAGACAACACTTGAGAAACATTGAGTGTCTTCTTGTAATCACACTCCCAAGAGCTGCATTTGTCAGTGCTGTCCATAAGTGGTTCCAGGATAATTGTGCTAACCTAATAAAACCATATGTCAAATCCCACAGAACACTTGAAAATCAACTGGTGCTCTTTAAAAGCAAAATTTGGTTTTTTTTAAAATTAAAACTTGTACTTTTTACCTTCTCAGACTCTCTTCCCTCCCCAAGAATGTGTATGTTCAATATAGTAGATGTTCATTCCACAGCATCGTCAAAGGATCTGCTATAGAATGGTTCTTATTTTGAAGGTGCTGATTATACAGCCTGTGATCTCAGCATCCTGGTCCTTTCACCTTCCTCTCAGTGAAGGGTAGGGATGTTTTTTTTCAGACAGATATCCACAGGTACCCCAAGGGATTCATCTTATGCTTCTGAACCCAATGGCCCCCATAAATCTCCTGCAGTGTCATGTATTTTCTGGGAGGAAGATGACTACATCCTCCCTTTCCTAACTATATTTTTTAAATAGATTCTGAGAACATTTGGAATGCTTCCTTTGATTCTTTCAAAATTCCTTACGTTTTCCTTACTTTTGTTTAAGCAACAGCACTCAGTACATGGATATCAGTAATACCTACATAGTGAAAAAAGGTCACCAAAATCACTATCCAGTTTTACTACTATCAAGGACAATAATGCAAAACTCTGCAGGAGTTACGGTGGCTACACCTCCATTTACTCACCAGGTGAACCATACCCCTGACAAGCAGCACAAAGTGAAGATTCACCTAAATTCTCCCAAGTCATTGCCAATCCTGCCTAAAAAAAGCATAATTCCCATCTCCAGCTTCAGGTTAGCAATCCCAGAGAGAGAATTCTACCACCAGGCACTAGGATCTGGTCTGCTCTTGGTTAATATAATGCCAACATTCCTAAGGGTAGTAATTTGCACTCACGGGTATGCAAAAGGAGTGGAAACAGTGTGGGATAAATGCTGGGGGAGTGTTGGTATCTATCCCCATGCTGCCCCTGAGCAGCCAGTCCCAGAGTCTGTGCATGGCATTTTCCCACAGTTCTGGTTCCAGCCTCTGCACACCCAGAGGCAGCTCAGATCCACCCACCCTACACACACACCCCACGTGCAAAAAATGCCTTTTTGCTCCCGATGTTTCGCCTCACATCAAAAAAAGAGACACAGCAGGTTTTCTAGGGATGTATTTTTCTTGCCAGCTAAGTAATAGATATTGGATTGTAACTGGGATAAATGTCAGAAAATTTCCACCAAAACTTTTCGTAAGATCTGCTCAGTTCCCTTTAAAATGTAGGGGGGGGGGGGAGGAAATCTCAAGGAAAGCTGCCTTGCGTCCGGGGAATGTATTTGGAGAACAACAAAGACACATTTGGAGGACACCAAGCACCTTGCAGTGCTATGATCCTACAGCACCTTGAGAAAATCAACTGCTCATCAAAAAGGAATTCCCATCTGCAGCCACAGCAAAACAGGAAAGTGTTACACTCTGATTTACCAGACACGTCCCACACATATGAAGATCACAGATGGTAAAGTTTCAATCAAACATAGGTGTTCTGGGTATTTGCTGCTACAGAGTAAATAAAAATCATATTAAAGTAGACAAAAGAAGCTGACAAGGAAAGCATTAAACTTAAGCAAACCAGGCAATGATGATAGAAATTGATGTGGATTCTGAATTTCTGGAATAATTCAGTGGTTCCTATAAGCGAGGGGAGAAAAAAAAAGGCAGTTCATGAATAGCTTCAAAAGGCACCATATCTATAAAGAAAACTCATGGATTTTTAACTGCAGTTCATAAAATCAAGGGACTATAGTCATTCACTCATCTTTTGAAACTGCTGGTTATAATGAGAGCATGGATGAATATGGCCAGAAGGGTCTAATTTAAATAATATTTAAAAGAAATCAAGATTTATTTCCCCTAAGTAGAAGAGATGCCTTTTCCTTGTGATGCCTCTTATTCTAAATGCCAATTCAGTCAAGTTCAAGAAAAACAGGCAGCTGAACTAGCAAACTTTTTCTTTAATTATGAGTACAAAGTCACTTGTTCACTGTCAGAAATTTGATTACAATTAGAGACACTGAACATCAGTGGAACATAATTTCTGTTTGTTGTTCTAAACAGATATAATAAAGGAAGCAGAGTCTTCATTTTTCAAACATACCTGAAGCTGAGTTTGTCCCTGATCAAAAAACAGAGACTTGATCCCCTCTCTCAGCGCCTCTCTCAAGAGGGTTAGAGTAAAAAAAAAAAAATGAAAATCAGATGAAACACTGAGCCATAAGCCTCGTTCTCTTATACTCTGTATAGGTGACATGGGGCCACACATATGCCCCTTTTTCAGGGCTGACCAAACCAAACAGCCTCTCCAGGAGCTGACTCCCCATGGATGGCCCTCTGAGAGGGACCAGGGAATCTTTTCTCCTGCCCTTAATTTTTCAGCTGAGAAGTGGCAATCGGGACACAGCATCAGCACAAGCAAACTTCTGGTGTTTATGTAAATGAGAGCCACAGCTATTGAACAGGCTGCAAAGAGTTCAAAAGAGCGCAATCAGAACAATTAACTGCCTGATCTGGCGCGCAGGATGTGGTATCTGTACACACACTGAGCAGCCTGAGCAGCCTGGCTCCCTCTTTGACAAATTGCCCATCACTGAGCAGTGCCGGCGCCCGACCCACTCCAGCTGATAACGGAGGCTGGAAAAATGTGCCCCAGGGAGTCACCTTCGGAGCAGACTGTGAAAGATCTCTATAAAAATTAAGGGAATGGGAAGGATCTCTGCATGAATTTTGCTCCTTCAGCTTCTCCAAAGCAAATTAGAGCTCTTGCTCCCTGCCTTCAAGGGAGTTTTGCTCTTCTGTTTCAAAGTTCCTTTGAGTTAGTCTCAATAGTGGAGAAGAAGGCTCTAAAACACTGCCCTTTATAACTGAAAATATAAAGCTGTATATTTAATTATTTTCAACAAAAACCTCAGCCTAACATGGGCTTTTTCCTCTCACCACAGTATCCTACTTTCTTGTCAATAGTATCTGGTTTTATTTCTTTTATTCTGCTCTAAACTATTTTATTTCTGTGGTGTTTCTATGTAGTAGCCCTAGTTATATTTTACTGTCATACATTTTTACTACATTGTGCAGTACTCTACAAAATCATTTTATGCAACTCTTGGGTGTATCTACATATAATACTTAGATTAGGTTTTCCCTCTCATTGTGTATTCTGCCTCCAGCACTGCGCAATACACAGGGATTGTCAAGATTTCCATTGACTTAACTGAGAGCTGGAGAATGCCTGTAACTGCTGAATTTGAACTTTGTTTTGGTATTTTGCCCCAGTCAAAAGAATTTAATTTTAAAAACCTCAAAATAATAATAAAAAAATACAAATAGCAAATTCCCTCTACTCTTCAGGTAAGGTGCATTGTTTTCTTTTTTTTTTTTTTTTAAATAGAGATTTACTTTCTCCATTGTTAATGTACCGATGGCAATGGAGGATTAAAAAAAATAACCTCCTTTCCTCCCACCACCCTCCCACTCAATTTACAAACAGGTAGCGACTACAGTAAATTTGTCATTTTTCAAATAACAAAGGAGAACCTCCTAGAGTAGCAAATTCTGGGAACCATTTAGTTTGTTCCAGTTGTGACAGCTCTTGTTTTTCATTTTGGGGACTTCCAGTTGAATAAACCTTGACAAACAAGACCTGGTCTTTTTGATCTCTCTATAATGAATATCTGTAGGTAAATCTGTGTATCTGTATGGATACACTGGTGGGTGAGTACCTGCACTGATTTATTTATATGCACATCCATTTATACATTTTTATCCTGGTCTCACACAAATTTAAACTGTTTCCATCAGGACATGAATTTTTTTATTTGTTAAAAAAGCAGCAAAAATATAGTTGCCAAAACAGTTTAGAGTAAGAGGGAGACAGGCAATAACTACAGCAATCACTGAAGTTGGGACCAGCTTTTCAACAAATAAAAAAGTGGACTTTTTCGGACTTCTCCGCTACTGTAAGTATGACTTACAGCTAAGAATATTTTCTAGCTGTCAGATTCCAACCTGTTATTTGCTGCTGTGAGGAATTTTTCTGTCAGTCTCCCTGTCTGCTTTTCAGGGGGTTACTAATGAAAGGTGGAATGGGAGGTAAGCTAGATCCTTACTTTTGTAAAGTAAGTTATTTTTCATAATTCTAAAAATAGAAAATTCACCCTAGGACAGACACTTAACTGTCTCCATCTCAGCAGCAGTTGAAAGTTAAGCAGTTGTGTACCAGCAATGTCCTAACACTGTAAATTCACCACAAAAAACAAATTAATGGGTTTGAGATGCACAGACACACACAAATCCTAATATGTGCACTTTTTTTTTGGTACCCACTAGCCAGCTGTGACTGCAGGGACAAAAGCAGATGTAGAAGGTGGAGGATTAGGGCAGATCTGCTTCCTGTGTGCAGAAGGGTCAGGTCACTATCAGAGACACAAGGCAGAAGAAGGAACCAGCTCCAGTTTAAGCTCAGAGCATCATGTCACACAGTACAGAGCACTTGTATGAAAGAACTGTATGTGAGTGAGGGGTGGTGTAGGAAGAAATAGACAAACACCAGATTTGACAGCTGGCGAGGACATGGCAGGAGGGACAGGGTCAGTGACAGATGTGGGAGCAGCATCCTCCACGTGTGGAGGTGTGTTAGAGCTGAAATGGAGCCGCTGTGCACTGGTAGACAGGAGAAAAAAGGTGAATCTAATGGCCTTTGCCTTTTCTTTGTCTTCCAGTCAGCCCCTACACTGCACACAGGCTGTTCACAGCAGCACACCCTGCTGACGGAGCTCAGCAGGCAAAAATGCTGAACAACCACTCAAGATTATCAGAGAAATAACCCTGTTATGACAAGACCCTCATGGCACAAACACACAGCAATGCAGAGCCAGGGCACAGGAACTGCTTTACACTGGGAGGGACAAGAGGCATCTCCACTAGCAGGGCAGGGCCCTGGACATGCTCAGGTTTTTGCTTCAAGAAACAGGGACCACTAAAGCCACAAAAGGCATCATTTATGCCTTGCAATCACACAGAGCCAGATGAGGATAACTCATTCATAACTTCAAGGACTACTGGAGAAACCAAGGACGCCATGCTGAAAGGAAGACACTGGAGTGGGTCCAGTGAATCCACTGTGATTTACCATATGTACTAAACAAAAACACTGTTAAGTGGGGGAAAATAAAGAATAAAAAATTAAAGCCTTAGGCCTTGAGAAAACCTTACAAATAGAAAGCAGACAACTTGATTTTGGATAATAACACATCCTCCATCAACTCCCTCCTTCATTAACCTTTATTATTTTTTTATTAGCAGTCCTGGCACCGTGGTGCTGAATTGAGCCCAGCAGGCTGCCCAGGCAATGACATTTCAGAGATTGGCAGAGCAGCACAGCCCATGTGAATTTAATATTATCTTGAGTTTTTTAACATCACATGAGGAGGAAAACTGGCCTGTTCCTTTGGTACCTTCAAGAGGGAGATGAACAGAAACAGTAGTGGGGGGTGGGAGCCTGACAGGGAGACAGGAAACTTAATTAGAAAGAGAAAACACACTAGAAAAATATACCACTGACATTTTGATAATCTGGAAAGCAGACATCGCATCTCAGGTAAAACATTAGATTATACATTCTTTTCTCTCTGAACTCTATCCATCTGGAGACTGTAGGAAAATAAGCTGAAGGTTTTTGGCTGCTACATCTTCCTCTTCCATTGAGCATTGGCAAAGTCTATGACAGGTTACTTCAGACACAAATAGGCATAGGAGAGGAAAGGGCCAAAAGAAATCTGTGAGTTCATCCCTTCACCCCAAGACTAAAATGATCATTAAATTACATCTTTTACTAGTCTGGCAATATACTGGCTGGTTCATACGGATGAACCAATCATGAAAAATACTCAACTGCCCTTAAAATGCATCCGTCAAACAACCAAGCTGACTGTATTCAGCTGAGGACAAAAGCTTTGTCAAAAGACTGTAGGGAAATTAGAAATTTAAGCTCTTGTTTGGGTTTTGACTGCTCTGATAGAAATAACAATAGAGTAATAACTATTACAATTGTGTAATATTTATATCATCAAAAGACTTATCTCAGGTGCACAAACTTAACAAATTTCCATGAACAAGCAAGAGATCGGTGGCAAAGTCAAGAATTCTACTTGGATCTTGCCAAACTTCAGGAGGGATTTTTTTTCCTCAATACTAATGCATAAATGAATAATAACAAATCTTGTCTAGGGATGTTTCATTTAAAGATTAAATCAGAGCTATTATGGCTGGAAATACAACTGGCAGGACAAGCTGTAGGGCCTGTTGTCAGCAACATGAAAAATGCAAACTATCTTTTAAGATATTAAGTTAATTTGAGTTTTCCTTATGTCTTATAAAGTCACAAGAGCAAAAGAAAAAAGAAAGAGAGGGGAGGAAAAAAAAAGGAAAATGTTTATCCAGCCAAACACAGTGATAACTGTAAAAGACCTATTCTTCCTCAAGTCTCTGTTTAAAGTTCACCAGATTCTTCTTATGGAGCATGAAGAGCATGTGATGGTGCAGAAAAGATGGAAAACCCTACCAACAGTTAGATCAAAATGGAAAAGGGTGGTGAAAATGTGACTTCAATGCTTATAAATTCTATAAGCATTTAAATAAAAAATTTAATACCAACGGACATGAACTTGAAAGTTTGAATCTTAAAAGTCATTCACATAATACAGTGTTTAAAGACTGAGTATTAGCCATGTCATTTCTCTAACGTATTTGCACTATTAATGAAAAAATCTTGCTTTTAAAATAATTAACTGCATTGCATGTTTTCATTTTAATTGATAGTCCAGTAGTATGTCTGGTTTTCCCTTTTCTTCCATAACAGAATTGCTTAAGCAGACACAAGTTAAACTCAGCTCTTTTGATTAGTAAAAGATGTTGCCTCCAGCGTTCACTAATTGCTTTCTTGTAATGCAGAGAAGGAAGCATATTTTGAGTTCTGGCTCAATTAATTCTTTAAGTGAATTTTCAGTATGTTTTCAGAAAATGCTATGGAAATAAGGTATTTTCTGTCTACAGAAATTTGATCTATTATAAATGTTTCTATTTGTATATAAATATATGATATATCATATCTATTGTATGTATGTATAATACATCATATATTTATATATCATATATTTGATATATTATAAATGGTTTAGGCCAAAGGAGTGTTTCTGTAGCACTCTTGACCTAGAACCGAGGGAGGTCTTGAAAAGATCTTCTATATGATGCCACACTCCAGAAAATGTCTTCAAGAAATGAGGCAAAACAAAACCCCCAAACTTTGAAAGCAGAGTCTTAGTAAATGGTTATGTTTATGTGCCTAAATTTCCATAAAGTCCATAGGTACTATTTTGCAGCTGCTGAGTGATAACTGTGACAGGCCCATTAGTGAGGCAGATCCATCCTTTACTGCTCTGCCTGCCAGTGCCATTTACTGCCTTGGGAAAGGGAAACAGAGCTGCTACTTTGATAATGCTGTTTACTGAGCCTGGGTTGATGCAGCAGGGTGAGACTGAACTATTCTCATTTCTTGTTTATTTCCCATGACATTTCAGTGGGAATATTCTGCTGCATGAGAAGGAACACCCTCTGAGGTTAGGCGTGAGCTGCTGGCCCTGGGAGCAAGGACCTCTGTGCTGAAGAGCCAAGGGGCACCACAGCTGCCACAACTCAGTGCAAGATCCCATACTGCATAAACCTCTGCTGCGCCTTGTTTCTGGGGGGACAGGCACTGCCTGTGAACCAGAAAGGTGTTGAAAGGAGCCAGTCTCAATTCTGAACAGCCTCAGAACAAGGACTGTAAAGTGTGCTCCACCCATTTAAGAGAGGCAACATGACAGAGTGTCTGGATTTATCCTGACCAGTGGGTATGGAATGAGCTATGAAGCCCTCCGAATCTCAGCTGTGATTTATTAAATCAGAGGGCAGACCTGGCCATAAGAATTTTCCACTGTTTTTTCCCTGCATAGGAGAGAAAAAATGAATACAACAACTCATTGGTTAAACAGCTCATTTGCCAGTAGAAGAGCAAAATGTTCTTTCAGTGATTTTAATCTGCTTGAAAAGTATGTGTTCATACCAGAACCCTTGAGCTCACTATTTCCTCTTACCCTTCACTGGATATTTCTGAGGTTTATTTGCTGTTCACCAATATTTTTTCCTTGCATCAGAAAGAATGGCTGCACTTTACCAAATGGGAAACATTCTTCTCAGAGGGATAACAGCTTTCATCCTCATCTCCTCTTTCAAAATCCAGATATGGAAATGCAGAATTGCTTTTCCTGGGGGTTGTCTAACAGTGCAGCAAGGATGTAAATGAAGAGCCACGTTTCTTAATTGTCCTGAGCATCCTGAACATGCCAGCTGCAGCTCCATTTTCTGCTCTGCTATCCGAATTACAGCCTTGTAGAAGCCATGTTGTTTTAACACCTCCTCCTCTCCTGTGGGCTAAGCAACACACACCATATTCCAGCAAACTGCTGGACCAGTGCTCCAGAGATAAACAAAAAGGCTAACAAAAGACACTCCATCCTATCAGGCTGTGCTGATAATGCCAGCTATCAAGTTTGCCATAATCACTGCCTTGCTTCTTTATACAACTCTAATTTGTCCTCTTTATTGTGTTTTTCCTGCTTGTGCTAGATCACAGCTCCTCTAGGATGAATGCCACCTGCTCCCTCCTGTCTCAGCAGGACAGAAGCTGGACCCCAGTGAGGACTTGGGACTATGAAGCTTAAAGAAGCAGAATATTTTTAGAGAAAAGTGCTTTAGAAAAGACAATGGTCTCAGTATAAACGAAGAACTAACAACTTATACAGGGAGAAAGACTGTAAAAAATAGAAAACACTTGAGAGGAATTCAGCTGAAGAACCAGAATCAGCACACAGACCCTGACCCAAACTCTCGTGGCATTGTATTGATAGCTGCTGTCATCACCAGACTATGAACAATAAGTGCACAAGGCACAGCTGGATTCAGTGAGGCTCTAAAGCCGCTCTGAAACACTTCTTATCGCACGAAAGAAACAGAAAAATCAACATCATTAACAACTGATTATGGGTTGTAGGTTTATACAGAATGCCTGCATACATGGGCACATTTTTTCTTTCATGTCTTTGACACTTAATATTGGCTTTCATACATCAATAAATCCCCCCTGTATACACATAAAAATCACTGAAATCATTATGAGAATCTTCAAATAGACTGAAACCTCTGCTGAGCTATTAAGGTGGAAATAACAATGCAAGCTCTTCTGCTAGACAAAGCAAACCATCTGATTGTAAAAAAAAAAAAAAAAAGACACCTTCACTTTATAAGAAGAGAGGACAATGAGAGAAAGGAGCAAATGCAACTCATGTGAGGGGCCAGGACACGTGCATGGGAAGTGGTGTGAACAGAGGCACTGCCCAACCCTGCAGTGCTTGGGGGCTTCTCTCAGGTTAAATTTACAGCACAAACAGGCTGAATTCTCCATGGGGACAACACACTTGATCTGCAATACAGAACAAAGAAGCATAAAACAAATATTCCAGTTTCTAACTGGAGAAGCAAAAGGCAGTATAAAGAGATACATTTTTCTTAATTATTCTTGAAGTGATATTGGACAGAGATGCCTAACAAGTTCCTTACTTCATCCATTCCCTCGAACTTATAATCCTTAGGGAAATTAAAGGTTTTATACTCAAATGCCAAACCCAGGATGCCAGTTTCACTCCTTTCTTGTGGTTTCTAAACATGCCTGCTTTTGTAAATATTTCATATTTATGTTTGAACAAGCCTGTCTTAGCTGTAGACTAGTTCATGAGTTCTGCAAATCTTCTCCAGCACTTTTTCTTTCTTGAGGAAAAGAGCAATGCCAAAGGCTTTCATGCCACCATTATCTATGAGAAAGGTGGAGCAAGGCACCAAACACGTTCACCTAACTGAAAGGTGGAGATCATCATTTTCAAATAACATCTACCTCTTTGCTGCTGCTGGAGCCAGAGGTGTGCTTTGTCCAGGCACGCTGCCCCAGCTCCTGCAGCCAACTTCTCTGTCACTACCCCTGCTTTTACTTTGAGCTACTGAGCCACATAAGTGTTGTCTTGCCATTTGTAAACCCTCTTGAAAGCGTTCAGTCTGCTGGAGGAGCAAGGTGTTTACCTGCCTTGATCTTGTGTGGGAGAGCCTCCAAGCTGACAGACTGTGCTCTCTCATCCGTCTGCTTTGTTGACACTTCCTGGGAGGGCAGAGCAGGGATGGAGTGCTCCAGCCCAGCAAAGAGCTGCACCAATTTATTTACTGCTTTAAGCATATAAACCCCACAGAGAGAGACTCAGGTTTCTCTAAATGCTCCCCCATGAAAATGCAGGAAGAGAACAGTCAACGGGAGCCCCGGGAGCACTCCTCACACACTGCTGTGTGACTCACCTGTTTATCCACAAACAAGCTGTGTGTCTCTGCAGCAAGCACAACATCAATCTCTTTGCAGGGTGTAAAACCAGAGAGTCCTCTGGAGCATCTAGAGACTTGGCTACAGTCCACCTCTCTCTTTTCGCAGAGATTCATGAGGAATGAATGAGGGATTCTACACAAGGAGTATCAGCTGACAAAGAAATATCTTTCCAGAAGGACTCCTGCAGACAAAACCTTACCCTATAAAAACCCGTTACAAAAAATATACTTTGTGGAAACTATTTTTGTGCTTGCCTAAGGATGCAGAGTACATCACCATGTGGAAACAATCCTGTAGTTTGTGTATGTATTTACATATATCAAGGTGTGATATCCCAAAGCCCTTGAGTCTGGAGTTCCTGTTCTACTAAACAGAACAAATCCAGAGTCCCTTAGTAAATCTGTGACCTCCAACTCCCTTGGACAGATGGCCTTGAAAATTCTAGTGTAAAAGATAATATAATACAGCTGTAAGGAATTTCAAGAAGATTTTCCAAAGCCAATACTTTCCACAATTAACATACAAAGAATATAATACAAATAATAATTAGTACAAGACCAAAATTAATAGTTATGGAAATCCAGCAGTAAGAACTCTATTGAAGAAGAAAAGAAATAGAGTGCTTTGAATTCTGAAAGAACAATAGTTATTTATGTAAACTTGCACTGCAGTAGTTATTTTTAAATACTATCATATACTTGTTTCATATTTACTGCTACTTACTCCTCTTAGAGATTCCAGTAATTGAGTTGTTATTATTGTAAAATAGACCTTTAACTTTTTTGGCTAATTCTAAAATAAGTGTCTGAATGACAGAAGAATATGATTATGTTGGTAGAAAACAGTTTTCTGCTTCCCCAAAGCAAAGATTTCTACTGTTAGCAGAGAGTAAATAAATGAGGTGGAAGGATGGAGAATGATTACACCTGTTGTAACTAATTTCCAAGTAAGTTTCATGTCAGAAGCTGGGTTTCCAGGGAAATGAGAAACATACTACAACACCAGGTCATTTTTCTTGTTTCAGATGGAATGTTTGCAACAGAGCTATAAATATAAATTAAGTTACAAAATAAATATAAATACATCTGTGCTTGTTATTTTAGTAGCCATTAAAATTCAATAGCTCAGATTCTATGCAACACAGAAAATATTTCAGTAAAGGAGGTAAACATCAAGCTTCCGGTGTACAAAATTGCTCCCATCTAAAAATCTCCCATTCTATATAGAGACTACAGAAGAAGTTACATCTCAAGAGATACTGCTGAGTATGGGGCAAATGCTCCTGCAAAAAGACCCATTTTAAAACAGAAGCAGCAATAATCCCATGAATATTTTCAGCACAGCCTTGCAGGTGCCTTTCAGACCCAGCTCCCTTACTGTGACCAAGGTCCATCTATCCACAGATTCCCCTATATAGGAGGGGAAACACAGGCTCAGCCCATCCTTTACTAAGCCATCCCAGAAGAACAAGAGAGCAGCAACTCATAGTAGGAGGAAAATGCTGCTCAGGAAAGGAAATAAACACAGAAATTCTACCTCTGGTAAGAAAAACCCTTGCAGGAGACTACAAAAAAATAGAGAATACTATGAACACAATGTGTGAATAGGGGGGGGACACCCTATTTGCAGTTTCTGAGAAGCTTTTAGATTACCTGAACAAAGTTAGATGCTCAAGATCTCTGCACTGCTTTTGGCAAGAGGGGAGAACTTCCAGGAGTGGAAAGGTAAACTTGGGGGGAAAAGCCAATTCTTTAAAGCCAAATGTGGCTTATCTTCTCCCAAGGGACATCAGACGTAATGGCCTGAAAGCAAAAACTACAGGGTGAGGTCCTGTGACCTCCACAGGCAGGAGATATGGCTAACCTGTCCTATCAGCCTCCCCTGGCCCCAGCAGCAATGTGTGCCTGAATTTACCAAGTCAGCAGCAACAGCAACTCTCTTTTAAAAAGTCTCTGTGGAACATTTTAATTAGTTTGGTCTTATGACTTGTCTAAAACACTTCTGATAGCACAGTGTACACTAAAGCAGCGTTATGAATGTCTAAAAATATAAAATCTAATTATGGTAGCTCTGCAACCAGAGTAATGAAAAGTGAGTGTGACTGATAAGAAGTGAGACAGGCTAACGAGCTGAACCACTGTAGTTCAAAGGAAAACAGAGGTCTAAAGGAAGCACCTGTGGTATTGCTTGGGGGGAGATATGTGGACTAGAAAATATGAACATACTGCATTTACAAAGATATGCTACTAAATGGATACACAACATTGCTAATTATTAGAGCAGATACTTAGAATATAGGCAAAATAAATTGTTAACAAGGATGTGTAAGACTGAAGATGATTGCTAAGAAATATAAAGCTGGTGTAGTGAATAAGAAATTACCGGCTGTAGATAGGAGAGAGCTGTGACTGCAAGTGCTAGGATTCATTCTGCTGGACAGGCAGAGCTCACTGAAGGCTGCATGGCCGCCATACACTGCGTTGTTTCTGAGCAGTTATTCTGCCTGAGCAATCACACATGGGCAGCCAGCGAGGCAGAGCTGCCAGGATCAGAGACAGGGAAGGAGAAGTCAAAGCAGACGTGAATGAGAAACAGGAGCAGCGGGACACAACTGATGATTTTGCCTTCCTTTTTGTAAAGAACATACCCTATCACATCAGTTAATGCATCCACAGCTGCAACACATTTCCTGCTGGACTGTCAGCATCTGACCTGACCCTTTGCAGAAATGCTTGCCACCAAACAAGACAGCTGCCCAGTGAAATATCAGTGAAGTTTCTGAATTCATCTAGACTTTCCCAAGCTCATCAATTACTGATCAATTTATACTCTGTGAGAAACAGTGAAAGCAAAACGTTTAGTAACAACTTGATTGTTCTATTGCTAGTACCAACCTTATTGTTCTGCTGCACACCAAAACTGCTGTAAAACACTCTGTTATACAGATGATGGCAGAAGCTCAGGAATGTTCCCACAATTCTGCTGCAGCCAGCACTTCATAGCAAGTTGTGTCTGCATGTCTGATCCTAAGATGGACACCTCAGAGTTTACCCTCCCGTAGGAGTACAGAATTACAAAATCACAGAATCGTTTGGGTTGGAAGGGACCTTAAAGATTATCTAGTTCCAATCCCCTGCCATGGGCAGGGACACCTTCCACTATCCCAGGAAATCCTTATCTCCAAGTCCTGTCCAACCTGGCCATGGACACTCCAGGGATGGGGCAGCCACAAATTCTCTGGACCTGTTCCTTCTACCCTTGGATTGTTTCTGTGTGGTTAAAATACATAAGCAAGGACTCTTCTATATGTGCATACAGCACTGGGGGGCTGGAATGAAATATGGATGATTCTTGATGAGATTTCCTTTGCTTACTTTATCCAATTTGCATTTACAATAACGCTTTTTCCTGTTCTTACTGGTCTCTTGAAATGTTTGTCACAAATTATATAATGAAGTATTAAACAGTGCATATATATTTGTTTCTTCTCAGGTTATGATGATGATCCTAACCTTACCAAGTATCAAAGCTGTAGACACAGTCCTATTTAACAATATTCAGTAACTTACTTTCTTACCCTGCTGCCTCCACACTAGTATTTTTAGCTCAGCGCTGATTTTCCAATCTGTCTAGGCTGTCATTCAAGACATGGGGAATACCAGAAATGGTGTATTTGGTTTTGACAGTACCCCAGACCTTTTTTTTAAAAATAACCAAGGAAAAGATTTTACAGCATTGTTTGAAAACATCAAATTTCCATAGGGGTCAATAGAGCTGCTTCCCATATGCAATTTATTCACCAACAAGTTTCATGGGTTTTATGAGACTATTCAGCTTCCTGGTTAATAGAAAATCTGTACTTGCCATGGCAACCCCTATATCAGATGGCTCTACAGTAATACCCTGGAAATATATCATAGGTTTTTTTCAGTCTTCATAATCGATCTGGTCATAAATGTCACAGTAACTTGTCATTAAACCCTCCCCTCTAGCAACTCTAGTAGTTGTTTGATCCTTCCTGCCTCTCTGTCACGCTGTTCCCTGTGCACAGCTGCATTGTTCTGCATGCAGCCTTTTCCCAAAGCTGTCCCTTGCCAGTGGTGTCAGTCCTCAGTGATCCGTGGTGGGGGAGCCGATGGCAGCAGGCAGATTCACACACACCTACTGGTAACAGCAGTGATCATTTCCAGACAACTCTGACAACTGAGTGCAAACCAAGAAGGGGAAAAAAAAGAAAAAAATAAAAATAAATAAAAAGGGAAAATCCTGCAGTTTAATAGCAGGCTAAATTATTTGTCTGTGTTCTTCACATAACTCTTTGGATTCATGCTGGGTTCACCAGCTGCCACTGGGAGATGCTGCCTTTGGGAATAGGACAGACCTGCCTCTCACCAACAGCATCTGAAAGGAATGCCCTGCGCAAAGGGAATCGAGGAGATGGGGTGGAATTCAAATTTCATCAGCTCCTGACTGTCATGAGACTTCCAGTGTATTGTAGGCCTAATTCTTGCTGCCTTGCACTTTGCATTGCAATCGGAAATGTGAGTGTGAAATGCTACCACATCAAAATTAGCAATGCATTGACATCGACTGCAGGGAGGGAAAAATGCCAGCAGAAGGGGAAATATTGGAACCTTGGAACTAAGCATGTATTTTGAACAAATTCTTTTGTAATCTGGAAATACAACCAGATAGACGTGACATTTTGCCAAGGGAGAAAGTTAAAGCCAGTATATAAAAGGGGGAAAAATACTTAAAAGTTTCTAAATTAACTGGGAGCGAAATGAAAAGTTTATGCAATTCATTTAGAAACAAATAAGGTAATGATACTGCAGAAAAAGGCACAAAAATGGAATATATTCTTTATAAGAGCACACACTGTAAAACTGTGCATAGGAAAATGAGGAGGTTATGGTGGGTCACACCCCAAAAGCTTCTGAAATGTATGTAGCACACTGCAACCCTCCAAAAGCTGTGTAGCAGATTTCATCTGCATATCTGGGGGTACTGACCAAAGTCTAGGCTGCTAGAAGTATATAAGTATTAGTAAACTCTTTATCTAAAATGTTGAATTCATCTCATCCTCTTCTTTTTCACATTATTTAAATACACAGCAGTGCTGTGTTATCGACCTGCAGCCAAGCCAGAGTAATTGAGGAGGGAATCAGATCCATTGTTTGCCCAGGGCCCTCTCTATGGACAACTCATTATTATGGACAACTTACATTAATTAAGCAAAAGATTATTAAATACGTAAAATTTAAAATTTCCTTTACTCTGTTTAGACCAGGAGTAGTGAAACTGCCCAAGGTTCACAGTATTTAGAACAAAGACGCTTACCAATGACAGAAAATAAAAAGGTTCCCAGCTGGAGAGCCTTGACTTTGTTTGGATCTTATAATTTGAGGAATCATTTTCTAAAATTAATTCTTGTGTAGTAAAATGACAATGACTGGGCTTGCTATGTTACAGTCTCCTGCAGTGCAAAACAGTCACTCAGTGGGCTCAGGATACAAAAGTAGCTGCTTTACAAATAATAACGCAGCTTAACTATCATTTGATAGCTTCCAAAACATCATACTAGGTACAAACCCTTTGGAACAAGGACAACTAATTTCAGCATCTCAGTTGTTGTCCTGTTTAATCACTTTCTAATGCTGGTGGCTGTTTTGGTTTGTTTCTTTGTTTTTAATTGCTGGAAATTTTTAATTCCTGGTCCAAACAATTTCACAGTTTTTAGATTAATCAGTGATTACTTGAGGGGAAAAAATTACTGAAGTTCATCAGAATGTAGGGGAATCAGTGCAATTTTGTGGAAAGGGATTTTTATTCTACCTTCCTGAGCAACATGGCTTTAAATTCTAACACTTGAATGTAATATTGGGAGGATTGCCTGGGTACGTGACTTTCAGGGATTCTTTGCTTAATTTACAGAGCTGATCTTCACTGCCAGAGCTAAGGCTGTGTCAGCTCCAGGGCTGGTGTGCTTAAAGGCTGGGAAAATAACTCTCTTGTTAGAACAAAAGTCATCTCCTGGCCCTGAGTCTTCATTCACACTCCAGGGAAATTTGCCTGCTCATCTCCTCCGACTGCCTTGTCCACTAATGTCTCCTTTTGGAAATATTAAAGTACATACACATCATTTTGGTGAAGAAATTCTGAGAAGACTCTTAGCAGGAATTCAAACGCAGTGTGAGAGTGGGAGCTGCTTCTGAGAAAAAAGTAAATCTGTGAAGAGATCCTGTTCTGTGTTTTCTGCCCAGAATTTCTACTTGCTCATACAGAACATCTTGATGACCGCTCTGAGACCATGGGTGTGGTGAGAGGTGCTGCCAGAGGGGTGTGTGGTACCCAGCTGGGCAGGGGCAGGAGGGCACCAGAACTGCCCCCACCAACACACCCCGGCTGCTCAGATTGATGGGAGCAATGCCGAGAGCTTCAGAAACTCTCATCAATAAAAACTTCAGCCTTCAATAAGTCAGGCAGACAAAGTGATGAGGTTTCTTTCACCCCTATTTGAATGCAAATCAAGTGTTTGACCCAATAAATAATTGTGATTTCCCATTTCCTACACGCTGAGGGATCCAGTGCTTCCTACCCCATTAAACGAGATTGTGTTTAGGGAACTTCTATCCAACAGCTAGGAAAGGGGATTTATCAGGGTCATTCAGTCATCTCCTCAGCATTTTTCAACCATGGCATTTTACCACTGCCTTTTTGTTTTACAGTCTCCCTAAGTAAAGGAGAAAATAAGAGATATTTTCTTGTGGTTTTAGAATGGCACATTTTTCTTTTATTTATATATAAATACAATCTTACCTGGGCTTATTTTCAGGGCCAGCTCTGAATTCAAGGTCTATCCAGACATTATTTGGACACCCAACAATAAATCCCTGAGTCTAAGCTTCTATGTATGTGCAGGGTCTTTACATTATCTGTAATCCAACCAGCAATAAAAATAATCATAAATCACTTCTGTGAACACAAAGGTACTGAGAACATTTGTAAAGGTCCAGAAACTCTTAGATCCAATTCTCACACTGAGGACTTCCATCACAGGTACGGCATCCCTACTCCTATAATTAAAGATGCCCACATGTCTCCTCTCACCAGCAGCCTCCCTCAGTCTATCCACCAGCTGCAATCCTTTCTCAGTGTTTTAACACTGTTAAACAAGATTATCTACATCAAGGCAGTCTTTGTTCACACTTCACCAAATACAGCAGCAGGTTCAGCAAGGCAGCAATGCATATGAGACACTGACTCATTTTAAATTACTCTTTGTTAGATAAGAATCCTCAGTGGACCCTTTTCCAAACAAATTTCTGCACTGAAATATACCTGGGGATGCTCAAACTCATAATTGGAGCATTCCATGTAATAGAGTGGAAAATAAAGGTATTAATGTTTTATTTAGTCTGAAATGAGTTGTTTCAGTTTCAGCTACAGTGACATCAACCTCTTTGATTCTTATCTCTCTTTCAATGGCTATACACTGGTTCATTTCTAGTGCTCTACTCTGATTTGATATTTATCTGATCTAGGTCAGAATCTGGCCTAGTGGGATCTTCGGAAAAGTAAAGCAGCCCAAAATTTACTCCTGACTGGTCTATCTCTCATGCAACTGAAAATATGCTTATCTTTAGTCAATATATTTCACAGTTCTGTAACTTTATTTCATCATTTTAGAGCTTGTCGTTGTCATTCCTAGCAGCTGGTCCCCCAAAATGCTTCAGCTATTTTGACATTATTATACTGTTAATATTTTGATGAACTCTTACATCTTATAGTATTGGCTTTATAAAACATGAGGCAAATGGTTGTGACTTGATGCTGAGAAAAGCCTAAAAGCATCAAAACACGTGCAAGGAATTAGCTCTGTCACGGAAAATAAAAGCTGCCACCCATTACTCCAGAGACACCTGTATCCCTAAACTAGAAAAATCCAGCATATCCACCCCAGTGGGGAAAAAACCCCAGAGCATCTAAAGAACAAAATAGAATCCTGCATCTCTAGTTAGTTTCCTGTTCATTTTGAGTTTATATATGCTCAAGGGACTATTTCAGTGTTAAAACATAACTCACAGAAGACACAGGAGATAAAAGAAGCTGAAACATTTTGATGGAACATTTCTCAAAGGGAAAATTTGTTTTTGAAAGTCTCTTTTTAAGCCTTCTTTAAACCTCTAGGTCCTGCACATTGCGCTTTTCTGTAATTTTTTTCCCAATTTTGATTTTCACTGCTCTTTTTACAGGCTGCAAACTCTCTTGAGCATTTCAGATCTGCCTTCTTCATCTTTTTTAACCCAAGGGCTTTAAAACTCTGGAAAGTAAAAAAATATTAAAAAATAAGCCTGGAGATAGACAGGGGAACAAAAATGGCCACTGGGTGCCTTGAAGAAGGTGGGAAAATAGAAGAAAGAGAAAGGTGGTAATTCCAATAGAAGAGTGCAATTACCCACCATTTTCATTATCCAGAAGGAAAATATTCAAGGGCAAAATTCAGACAAAATCATGAACCTGAAGTTGCTTGGATAGTGAATACATTTTTATAGACCCATGAAGGGTTTCTACTATTCCATCTGTTGTGCCTCTAAACCACAAATATCCATACAACTCCCAAACAAAAAATTATAATCCTTCATCATCATTCACATTTTATTTATGTGAATTTATTCATTGAATTATGCAAGAACAGCCATAATCACCTGTCTGGTTGGGAGACTCATGTGGACTGGGTCCCACATCTCTGTTTTGGTGTCCTCTCTGGGACTCCAAGTCTGAGTTCCCTGGCTCATGCTCCTCTGCTCTGTTTCAGCTGGAAATCCAGAAACCCTGGCTTTTGTTGAATTTTGGCTCTCAACTCCATGGTGGAAAGCTGCAGACATGGAGAATTTGTTACAAAAAGCAGCACTCTAGAATTGCTGCTGCTGTGCTGGGCAGCCAAGAAGAGGCCTTAAGGGTCTGCAGCCCCTTGCCAGTCAAAGATGCTGGATTTGAAGGTTACCCTTTCCTGCAAGGCTCAAGAAATCCCATTTCACACTGGAACAAACAAGAAAAAGGAACAAGGAAATTATGGTGTTTGAGTGTGTTTGAAATTGTTTCCTCAGGTAGTCTTTTCAAAATACTATAACTTCTAATAGAAAAGAACTGAAGATTTTTAGGAACTTTAGTTAAAATTGACTAAAATTCAAAAGGCCTAAGGTTCAAAACTCATTTGTTACTCAGCCATCAGCTCCTCCTGCTCTTCAGCAATCAGTTTCACTGCAGGTTACTGATACACTGCCTTGATTAAGCTAATGATGAAATGGAGATAGTTTCTTTTTTTGCCTGTATACTCAACTGTGGAAGGAACATGTGATAGCTGCAAATTATTTATTATTTGGGGATGAGGGGATGGCAATCAGTAAAGGCACAGTTTGTACAGATTATTCCCCTCTGCTCTGCTAAGGTCTAATGTGAGTAATATTTGATTATTGGACAGATCATTTCAAATGTGACTGTGCAAAAACTATGCAAGACTCTACATGCTTCAAACAGCTTGTAAGCTCTACCAAATCAGCTCTAGGACCACAGTATGAGAAAACTAACATAGGTCTTTCATTATAAGAGTAAAGCAGGCATTCAAAATAGGAATATCTGTAGTAATAACCAACAGTTTAAGAGATGTTCTCCTCTTGCGAAGAGATGAATGCCAACAAGGCATACAGGAGAACAGAGCAGGACTATTACTGTAGAAACTGTAGAAAGCTGATAGTTTTTTATAAATTTTATCTCTTTTATAAATCTTGAGCCATCAGCAAAGACCAGAAAAGCAGAAGTTTTTGCACATCCCGCACCCTGATGCACCGATGTCACTGCTCACCTTTACAGGACTCCAGGTGCCCCCTGCTCTACCACACTGGGTGTTTGTGCAGCCTCCCATCCCTGACAGGGGGAACACCTTTCCTCCCAGAAAATCCAGAAATGCAACACGGAACACATTCCCCAGCTCAGGAAGACAAGGAAAGCAGCAGCACTCCATCTGAAACTCCCATGAGTTTTTAAACGTGAAAAAATTATTCCTGTTAATCTTAGGGGGAGTTTGCTTCTTAGAAATCAGACATAACCAATTTTAATTCCCAAGTTTTCCAGAGAAGAACAGATAATGGAAAGTTCTGGACTAATTCCACTAAGAGGTTGTGTAACTCAGCGGCACACTTTAATATATCCATAAATAATGACTGACAGCATCTGAAAAACACAAGAGAAATAAGGAATAATAAGTCACAAGAAAATCCATGTTAATTTTCAAATTCCACCAAAAATGCCTATACCGGAACCTTCTTTTAACCCAATTACATAAGTACTGTAAATTACATAATTATATTTGTTCATTATTTTTGTTCTGTGGTACCAGTAAAAGAAAACCTGGTTTGCTTATTTGGAAGAACGGTTTAAAAAGTTTATTTGCCTACAGTGGTTAGATCTGGAGGACTTTCAGGAGACATATTACTTGGATTCTCAGAAAACAGTGAGTCTTTTCACAAGTAATGGAAATCTGAATGAATTTATATGTCAATAATAAAAATATTTCCAGTCATTGTCTCAAATATAGATAGTTTCCATTAGGGTTATACTTCCAGAATAAGCTCATAAGGATCCACAAAGAAATAAATAAACATGGTAAAAAAATTTCGACTAATTCATTTCCAGTGGAAAAAATAAGTTTTAGCACACATTCACAATTTAGTCACCAAGAACACTGATTTTTAAAGAATATCATGAGAATGAAGAAAGAAACATATTTCCATTTTGACGGTCTCTAAATGGACTATCCTTGGGTTCAAGGTTGATTTACTTTTCTTAAATGTTAATAAATTTATCTCTGAAAAAAAAAATTTCAATATTACCTAGCATAACAATTTGCAAAAAGTTGAAATCCTCATGAGAATTTCAGACTGAAATGGCTGAATATCACAAGCGCACAGAATTGTAATTTTTTGCAACAAATCACTTTAAGACAAATTAAAAATAGATTTCAGTCTGAAAACACAGAGAATATTAAATGAGCAGGTGAAGAGCAACAAGTACCATCGAGCTGCCTCCTCCTGATACACAGGGCAGGGGCACGAGACTGGTCAAAGAGATTTTCAGGAGTTTTTCTTCCCATATCTGCTGGAAGTGATGCCCCATCTAAGAAAAGAAAGATTCACATGTCCCATGTCTTCCTGACCCACTTTTTTTTTTTTTTTTTTTTGAGATAATGCCAATTTTTCTGTGTAAAGTAATGGGGGATGAGGGAATGGGAAAGAAAACAAGCCCTTCTACTTCAATGCAAGGCTTTCAGGGAGATGTAGCATGAATATTTCATGCTCACAGTCTCATCTATATGCTCAGCTTCCTAGCTGACACTATAGTTTCCATGATGTCCTTATAAAAATGGAAATGAGCACAAATATAAAACCTCGTGAACTTACTTGGTGCAAGTGCTGCAAAAGGAAACCTACTCCTGAATTAAGTTTACAAAAATAAATGAAGATGAGAATTTCAGCAACATATAAGATAAAAAAGGTGAATCTGACAGCATATTTATTTTGGGATGAAAACTGAGAGTTTTAGAGATTTGACTTAAAAAAACCCCAAACAAACCAGCATAGAATAAAATAAATCATAGAATAAAATCATGAAAAATTGCAGAAAAACAACCAACAAGACCTTCAGTTTAACATTTCTGAAAAAGAGTCAGTCTTTATTGCCACTACTTGTTTTTTTCTACTCTGTGTAAAGCAGAATTCGATCTTGATAACCTGGAAAGAAATGAACTTTGACCTGATTGAATCAAGCCTTTGTAATATGTACAAAAATCAATATGTGCCATTTAGTTAACAGGAAAATACAACTAGGACAAAATTACAAAAAAAATTAACCAGCAAACACATCTATGTATGTAATGCAGAGCTCTGACCAAAAATATTAACTCAGATTTAATTAACACATACTAATGCTTGTATCTGTCTCTGATTTTTCACAGGAAGCATTGCAGAATATAATTAATATTCCAAAAATAGGTACAAGTTCAGAACACCATTATCTTGAAGAATTTAATTGGTGTTACTATTCTATGAAGTACAGCAAAAAGCCATTTTTTTCAATCTGTCTAAGAATGAAAGACTCTCTTTCCAAATCTAATTATAGATATTTTAAACGTGAGGCAAAGCAGAGATAACACCTGTATTGGAATAAAATATCCCTACTGGTGTATTCAACTCACTGTAATTATCAAACGAGATGAATTCTCAATAAATGGTCAACAGAATGGAAAAAAAAAAAAAAGGCTAAATATTCTTATTGTAGATTCTGTGTCATAGCAATTTCACACATCCATCTCAATCTGAGCCTGAAATTAGTGGGGCAGATCCTTACAGCAAAGCTTGCTGCCACCAAGATGAGCAGTGCAAACAGAACCAGAGGATGTCCCAGAGCTCTGCTCTTGCCTCTGTTGTGTCAGGACAGGAGATTTATGGGTGCTCCACTCTTTGCCACCTTCTCCTGTGAAAATCATTGCACCCAAGACTGTCAAGCCCCGGTCTTGCCAAGCTATACCCAACACTGGAGTGATGATTTATCCACAGCACTGTTCTACATCTAGCCAGTGAAATAACACACTATTCTTTTCAAATCCCTCTAAAATGGTATTTGGGCTTCAGAAGTGAAGGAACGATAATTGCATTAGAATTTTCCACCAGAAACTTTATAACCATTCTTTTCTTCAAAATACTTCAAGCTGCTGGTGTGCCTGTAAAATGGATTGTCCTTGAGAGATGAAAATGGAAATATAAGCATGGGGTAGTAATGGGGACACAAAGAAACGTTCTATAATTCAAGAGGCAGATAGTAGCCCTGTAGTACCATACCTGGTCTGTACAAATTTTTCTGAAAAATTGGAATATTAAGAAAATTTCTTCTGCAGTTTCATATATAAAATAGAAGTGAGAAGTGGGTGGGTTCTTGATCATAAAGAGTTTTCAGGCAAAGGCAGAACAATACTCAGATTTTGAAAACATCCATCTTTTATGTTTAGATGTGAAGAATACATATTTTGTGTGGATAACTGACTATTAAATTGGGCATACAGGGATGCTTCATCATTTGATGCCTTGAAAAATCCTCACTTCTAGCTCAATTAAGAATTATGTTGGTTGAAAAAAGGAAAATTCATCACATTCCAGTGGCTCACACTGAGGTTGTCATGCCAGATTGTTTTAGAAGGACATCTGTCACTTGAGTCTATCAAAACCGCTGTCCACAACACACAGACTGAACAAGTACATGAAATAGTCTCAAAATGACATATGGATTCCAAAAATCAGCCTTTGTAGTGCTGTGTCTGACATTTGACACCAATAATTCACATTCAGTTGACCTTGGGGTTTCATTTTGTCTAGAACAGAGTTTGGCTCACTGATATGGAGAGAGACAAGTCACCATCCTGAAAGGAAGAGCAGAAAAAGCAGTATAGGTGTCCTCTTTGTGTCCCCACTTCTGCTGACTGGAACTACCTTGAGGCTTTCCAGATAATTTCAACAGAGAGTAAAAAGAACAAGCTGCCTTAAAAAAAAAAAAAAAAAAAAAAAAAAAAAAAAATCAAAAAAAATATCTGTGAATCCCTGGGGTTTTTTGGCTTACAAGTGCTCTGATTTATTAAAAGTTATACACATTTACTTGCAAAAGTTCATATTACGGCTCCAGGTAAAATGAGGTCAGGTTGCTCAGGTAGAAATTTGCACTTAAATGAAGCAGCCTTTCAGCCTGACAAAGATGAAGCCATTCAGCACTGACATTTCCCCAGTGGGTCTGGGATCAGCAGTGGGGGGAGAGGCAGTGCCACTTCCAGGTGTCAGGATTGCTCATTAAAGTGAAGGCAACTTTCTGAGTAAATAATTTCAGTAGAGCAAGAGGGAAGAGAAAACACAACCAAACAACAAAATCCTGAGCAAACAAAATATCATCCCATAGGCTGTAGCAAGATCTAAGTATCCAAATCTCACCCAAAGAAGGGCACAGAAGAGCAGAGGGGAAAACCCCAAATTCTGCATGAAGGGGTTGAATAACTAGCACCATGTATTCACAAAGGACAGCTTGTGCTATGATAACAGCTTTGAAAATAACTTTGCTTTTAGGAGAGGCATGCAGAAGATTGAGAGGAAAGGGAGAGTGGGCACAGAAGGACCAAAGTATATAATGCACAAAACCAGAAATCACAAAACTAACCTCTGAGCAATATATTGTCTTTTGAAAATTCCAAGAATCTCTTTAAATGCCGATTTATTTCCTCCCCTGGTTGCTTTGTTCAATAGACAGAGTACCATGTGCCAGATAAAACTGTCTCCCACATATCCCTCCTGTCAGATAAGAAGAGAAAGGGAAACACATGAAAAAGGAACAGCAGTGTAAAGTATGGTTTGAAAAACAATGAAAATAGGCTTTAAAACACCAATGAAACAGAGATTACGGAAAAAATTCAATATCGTCTGAAAGATCAGATCTTTAGTGACCATTTGACAAGCTGTGATACCATGAGAGATCTCAAAACACTTCCCTGGGACGGTGGCTGCTCTTTTTTTTTTGGCAGGGCGTGATCCTGGATCACAGTGAGCTGAAGCATTTTGTGTGTGCTCACAGTGCAGGCCCATGGCAGGGTGAAGGACAGACCCTGGACTACCACTCCACAGCACTTTTCGGGGACATTCTGCACACTTTTTACTAAAGCTGATGACAACTGGGAGTTCTCAGTGAAGCACAATTGCTTTATGCAATCATAGCACACCTATGAATGGTATCTCAGATAAAAATGGTTTTTTCCCAAAAAACCTGAAGTCTCACTCCATCATTTGCGCCCCAAAAAAAGGCACACAGTACCCAGCCAGTTTTCACATTAGCTCAGTATCTGCACTGGAATCATCCAAATTGCATGGGTGTTTTTGTCCAACATTTTATTACATCCACGTTCAGGCCTAAGCTGCCTAGTAATATTGTAACATGATAAACCAATACTATGTCCCATATCACAACTGAGCATAAACAAACTGTAAAAATACTGTATAGTCTGACTACAGTGTCTCATGATACTGTTAGAGAACACTGAAGGAAAACATAGGTGAAAGGACAGCACTTATTGTTGTAAATTATCTGATCACAGCTGCCCTACAAATCAGGGAGCTGTAGATATTTGTTACACCTGAAAACAGTGAGAAGAAAGCTGTACAGTGCCTCACATCATTTCTTACCACCAGTTACTAACAGCAGGTGCCATTCTGACGATGGGCTGGCTGAAACTGGGATACTGTACCTCATTATCACACAGAAGTCTCCTGAATTACCTTCAAGATGTGCAGGAGGAGTTGCAGGGCGCACTGATAATTATTTGTGTCCCAGCAGAGTGGTGTGTTTTACAAGGGACAGTCAAGGACTCAAGTGGAATACCTGAAAGGACTTGTTTGGATGTGTTGCCAGCTTAGTTGAACACATACAGGTAAAGAAAAAAAGGTTCAATTATCCTATGGGGATTTTATTCCACGCTGTGCGAAGATGTGTAATTAGATTCTTGCAATGCCCGACTACACTTTTGGAGTTTCCAATTTAGGTTTGATCGCCTGATGATTAATAAAATTTCCAGTTTCAGTTCTGATCTTCCTCCATAGTTTGCAAGTAGGAGCAATTTCCATGACTGCAGAAGAGCCTCAGCTCCTCCTGAGGAGGGGCAATCACTCCCCAGGAGTAGGAAAGCAATGCTGCTCACACCCTGCCCTGAAAGCAGCTGTACAGGAGCTCTCAGTGTCACATTCCTCACTGTTCATAACCTCTCTAGTCTGTAAAAGGGATAGACTGCTCTAAAAGAGGCTTCCAGTTTCATTCATGTCCCCCCTGCACCCTGGAGATGCTCAGGAGACATAAACCTTTCTCTGACAATGGTCCCCACCACAAATGTCCCACCCTGTCACCTAAATGCAGACCTAGAGGGAAGCTGCTGCAGCGCTGCACCAGCGCAGCCACAGCCTTCAGAGAAGGAAATCCATGATCCAAGGAGCAGCCTTTGGGGTAGCCTCACCCATCACCACACCAGGAAAATGATAAACTGGTCCAAGAGCAGACAGCTCAAAATTCAGGCTAAGATAACTTACGACACCAACCACCACACAACCCTCATTAAATTCTCACAGCTAAGGCTGGCTTGGGAGCACCAAAGGATTTAATGTGCAGCAAAGGACATATTCCAACCATAAATACATAAGACAGATGAAAAGAGGACAATCCAGTTAAGGTAGGACGTACAGAGTGCTGGAGAAAAGCTGGTAAGAAAAAACTAAATGAGCTTTCAGCAAAATTTGAAAGGGGAAGCAGTAGACAGGCGCTAGACAAGAGAAATACTGTGAAATAATGATTAATATCAAGGCCTCAAATCAGTAAGAATGGTTCAAGGAAGCATAGAATTCAAACAGATGAATTGATCTGATTTTTGGTCCTCAGTCTGTGTGAATCATGAAAAACAACATAAATTTGACATGGAAGGAAACAGTTACACCATTTCTTTAAATGGACAGAAGGAAGACTGGAGGCAAGCCACTGCCCTTTCTATCATCTATCCAGTACTGTCCCACTGTTAACAATGTAAAAAAGGCAGCATTTACTGAACTAGATGACAAAAATAATGTAAATTTTCAGCAGGAAAACAAAGCACTGGAAAGGCTGGACGAATTACAGGGAGTCAGTATGGTTCAGCTTTGTTAAAGAAGGTACTAGACAGAACTGAGAACATCCTTACAATCATATGTTGCTCTAGTGAAATATGTTGCTTTCATTATTGCAACTACTTTAGGCACTGAAATGTCTGCTCATCACCATCTATCAAAGCCTCTTCCCTTGTCCCCCAGAGCCTGGCTGCAAGGCTCAGTGCAAACTTTACCTCCCAGCCAAAGTCAAGGGAAAAGCAAGCCTCAGATGTACTGTGAAGAGCAGGAGATAATTTTTTTTCTTTAAAATAAGCACTACCTCATGCAGACTGTAGAGGTTTTGTTTTAAAATTTACCCAATCACCTCAGAAAAGAACAATTAGGAAAACCTTTCAGCTGAGAAAACGGAGCACAAGCAACAAGCTTTTGGACATCACCATAGGTAATCTCAAAAGACATCATTATTCTAGTTGTGTTATTTTTTCCTCATATTTACAAAGCTGTTGTAGTGGGTGCCAGACTTCTACATGTGCCACCTACATACTAAGAGAGATTTGAAATGTGAAGGATGGGAATGGAGCATGACTGAGATCTAACTTTACACCAGGGGAAGCTGCTGTAGAAATGTGCTGATTTGGCATAGAAGGGACTTAAGAGATTGAGAGAAGAAGGAAAGGAAAGGCTGGAAAGCCTCATCCCCTGCTCCTCCAACAAACTGGGTGCAATCACTGATAAATCCCTAAAGCATGCTGCAAAGAAAGAATGACACCCTGAATTTACCAATTGTCAAAGTATTTGCTAAGGAACACAGAGATGAACATAAACATCTAGCAACATCCCTGAAATTTGTGATGATGGGAATTGCAATCTAACATTAGCAAAAAACAATAAAGCCAAAGCATGAAAGGCAAATCCTCCCTAGCATGTTGCCTCTTTCAGAAGACTGGTTCTCATTATGTTGAGCCTTCTGTTCTCAAATTCAGAACCTGAAAAAGCTATTTCGTGTGCAAAGAAAGAAAAAGGGACTGTGCTTTTCGGCTTAAAGATGATGAATGCATCATTTGCTGTTAGAGGTAATGAGGATTTCAGTTGCTTTTGGCCCCTGTAGGATTTTCTGAGCTTTGCCAAAATGAACAAACAACAATCTATATTAATGAACAGCTCCAAAGGCTTGGATAAGATGCATAAGTCACATTCACATGGAATGGTACCACCATAAATCGTACGTGTCGTGTGTAACAGATTTAGGCAGCAAACAGATGTGCCCTAATGCAGTTTTAGCTCTGTCTGTACCATAATTCTGCAGGAAAAAAACCAGAAGCCTTTGGCTGAAGGACAGATTGCTGCACCTTCACCTCCTAAAGTCACTGTAGCACACACCCTGCTCATCCCCAGCGTGGCTGCAGCTTCCCTGAGCATGGGGGATGCAAGGGGAGCACAGGCTGCCTTTGGCTTGGGAAAGCTCAGCATGGGCAGTGCCCTACACAGGCTCTGTGAGGGCACCCAGGCCATGCCATGGAAGGTTTCTCCCAGTGGGAAGCAGATCATCCCTTCTGCTGCAGTGTTCCTGTCACAGCCGGAGGGGTTGCAGGTCGTGCAGCCAGAGCTCTGTGGCAGAAGGCACGTGTGAAACA
This sequence comes from Donacobius atricapilla, assembly GCA_013397315.1. NCBI lineage: Eukaryota > Metazoa > Chordata > Aves > Passeriformes > Mimidae > Donacobius > Donacobius atricapilla. The sequence continues at coordinate 1,110,082 of WBMY01013524.1, read as the reverse complement.
CCTTGCAAAGGACACAGCCTGCTCTGTAAGACAACCCCATGGGCTAGATGGGCTTTAAATTGCCCTTCCTGGGAGCTGGTGAATGTAAAAGGCATTAATATTACCTGTGTACATGTAGGATACCCTTATGAAACAAGGTGTAACACAGCAGCAGTGCCCAAACAAACCAGGAGCAAACAGGGACAGTGGCTGCTTTTCAACCTGCTTGGAAAGGATGGAGCCAAGGACCCGAGGAGAGGAGAAAGCTGAGGACATTGGAAGAGGCAGCAGCTGGAATGTGGCCCAAAGCAAACTTCCATGAGATGATTTCCAGCATAATCACCACCTGAAAGATGAATGATGAGCAGAGCCCCACCTCCTCCCTCATCCAGAGGAGCACTTTCCAAGTGTTACCCTCAGTGTTAAGCACGTGGGGTAACACCCCAGCCCCACGTTTCAGCACTGACATTTACAACTAAAATAATCCTGTAGCTCCTGCCTTTATGCTGACAGTGTGGTTTAAGAGCAGGTGTGAAATACAAAATTATAAAATATGTCCATGCAAGACACCAACTCCCCATCCTCTTACATGCTAGAGCGCAGTTCCTTCAGCCTGCAAACAGCACATGCACCTTTCATCTAACCCTCCCCTGGGTGTGCCACCTCCAGAACTGAATCCTTCCAACAGTGGGATGAGATCAGCCACCTGAGGGGGGGCAGCTGTGCACCTAACAGAGTAAAAGTCAATGATTTTAAAAAGGTGAAGTAAAACTATTATCCAAATGAACAAAATCTTCCCCAATGAGAGGGAGGCAGAATTCTGATGTGATGATAACTCCACATGCACATTGCTCCTGAACTGAGCCCTTGCATGACAGGCAACCAAATAACTTGGAAGCAGATCAAGTCCAGAATAGTTCTCTTTATTTTTCTTTAAAGACACTAATTTTGCATAGTACCACGAGAAAAATTTATGCTCTGTTGCTCTCCCCTTATTTTCATGTGATCAACTGGAGCTTTTTATTCTGGGGAGGGGAGCAGAAGGAGAAGGAGGTGGCTGATGGGTTAGTAATTTACAGACCCATATTTCTTTTATACTGCAAGTATGTTCCATTTGTTCTGAAAATATGTAATGATCTAAAATGGGGACAATTTTAATGAATTTGATTCATAATATTTCATATCTTGCAGCCAGACTCTTAGTCAATCAAACTAATGTTATAAAGGAACAGCCAATTTTGACATCCTTTAAGCAGGTCAGTTATAAGCCAATTAGCTCTACGTACTTGGTCTCCAAGGTCTGAATAAAATATAGCCCGTTTTGATTAGAAGCACTACTTCCACCAGTGTGCACATGCCTTAAAATAGACTGCAAAAATACTGAAAGCCCCATGGAATTGTTAGAGGAAGTCTCGATCCTACTGAAGTCAATTACTGTAATACAATTTCTCCTGACTTCTCGCAGGTTACGAGAGCTCCCAGATTCATACAGTGTCAGCCCAGTTTTATTGGATAGCAGAAAAACTAAGTGCTGAGTTCATCAGATCCCGTTTATCTGCTGAATACAACTTTTCTGCAACATACGAGAAATTGAAAGTATCAGTCTCGAATTACAACAAAATTCCTGGTGAACTACAGCAAAAGGAAGTCAGTCAGAATTGCATATATATGCACTTCACATTAATTCCTCCTGTTTATTTTAACACAACTTTCACATTTTTAATAACTGTCAGATCTTCCTTGACAGGTTTGACAAGATATGCAGTTATTAAAACTAGGTTAAATAAGGCTTATCAAAGTATTTCAAGAATGCACTTTGAATTAACCTGAACTTATACATTTTACTGTATTAATTAACAAATCTTTTTTTCTTGTTAATCAGGTAGTGTTTATAGGTGAGAAATATGTGGGTGTTTCTTTTCCCAAGAATATCCTACTTTGCATTCCTTAAAAAATGGGTGGATTTTGTCCCTATTCGTCCCACTCTCCAATAAAATGTTACCATCTTCTTTGGAACCATACTAATAGGGCATGCTAGAAGGTTCTTGTTTTATGTGTAGTCCCACAAATGCCTTGCAAAAATATTCCTGTCACTCACTGCATCATATACTTCATGTAGCCTGAGCTTCAAAAAAGCAGATCTGATAAAAAAGTAGATCTGATTAAAAAAAACCACCCCCACAACAACAATGAAAAACAAACCACAAAAAACACCACACAAAACCCAAACCAAACAAAAACAAAACAAAACAAAACCCCCCAAAAACACCAACACCTAAAATCTCCAGCAGCATAGAAAGATTTTGGCTTAATTTGTTGGAACACCTCCTAACTGGGCAGGATGCTTAGAAACCAAATTGCATCTGAAATCTTACTTGCCCCTTCCTATCATTTGAATACACCAAAGGAGACTTTACATGTAACATATAGGAAAAAAGTTGGGGTTTTGTTTGTTTTGTTTCTGCAGAAGCCAAATTCACAAATAACAGAACTTTTTGAAACCACATCAGCAGCAAATCCATCCTACTACGTTCACCATGTTGTTACTGTAATCATACAGTCAGTGAAAAAACTAGGAGGAAAGAAGTAAAAAAAAAAAGGATGGGGGAAGGAAGGAAATAAAGAGAGAGATGTATGGGTAATAATCCAAGGGCACAAGAAGCAGTGAGCCCAGGATGCAGAACCATCTAGAACTGCCAAAAAAGCACATCATGAAAAGCTAGAGGGGCCTGACACCCAGCTATTGGGAATGGCACAAACCATACGAATCCAGATGGATTCCAGCCAGGTTGGCCTGGCCAAATGCACAAAGACATAACATGAGTTTGATCCAGCCTAAGAGGATTTTGTTGACAGGAGCTGGAATTAAGATCATACAAAACAGTAACAACGTAATACAGAGGGTTGTGAAATTTACTCATACTTAAGCATGTAAATAAGCTCCACTAGAGTAATTTAAAATAAAGATACAACTCTTTCTTACAGTAAATAAATATTGAAACGCCTTACCAAGGAACAAAAATACAACTTTCTTCATTTAGCGGTTAATTATACTGCACCTAATTATTAAAAATCTTCATAACTGATGCAGTAGAAACAATTTTATCTACCTTCTGGAAATAAAAATCCGTCATAAACATTTTCTGTAAAACACCACTTTTTCAATTTTCAGATTATTGCCTGTCCTATGTCCGTTACCCCTCTGCATTTCCAATGAGCTTTAATTAGAGTGGAAGTAGGTCTTGATTTGCTTATTAAACATCATAAGCAATTTAGAAGAAAGGGTCATAAATTTAGCATGCAGGAACCAGGAAACTGCATTTAACCTATTTCACAAAAGATAGTATTAAATGTAATTTTAAGAAAAAAAAAATCTAATTATTTTACGGTATAAATCAATTTTTTACTAAAGCTGGGAAAAGTCTGAGCTATTCTTGAAAATGAACCAAGGGAGCAAAGGGAATGTCAGCTACAGGAGGGCATATATGTAATTTGCAGTCCAAGGTGCTTGTACTCTAATGGGTACATAATAGGTGGAATGGCTGGAAGTTGTTCAGACAGGAATGATCATTATTTCCATCCCAGAAGGACTTGCTTCAGAAACTTATCCTGCCTGTCTACACCAGCACCTTTGGTTTACAGCACTTCTTTACCTTCAGGATAACACTAAAGTCACTTGCAAGCCATCTGTATGGATATAAATGTATACATATACTAATTCTTCTTCCCTGCTGTGGAAATGTCAGAAATGTATGCACTGGGGCTTTTTCTTAGCAGGAGAATTTTTGACATCTCACTAATTGCTTTTTGTTAGTGTCCGAGCAAGGGATCTGTGGAGAAGGATATTTAATGCAGGTGTCCTTTTTTTCCCCAAAAGATTATTCGTTAAAGAGATATAAGTGCAACCTAAATGTTTGTGCATTTTTCATTGACAAATCTTTCACAAGCCCTTGTTTCCTTTTTCTTACACACAGCTGTCATAGCATCACTTCATTAAGTAATCAGCTTTTCTCTACTCACACACACTCAACAGACACTGTAATTGCTGGTTATTGGGTTCATATGGAAAAAAAAAAGTGGAATCATAGACATGGCTTAAAAGGAAATATTTCACATGAAGGCAAAGTTACATAACATTCAAAATTTGATGCTTCGAATTAGATACCCAGTCCTCCTACCTATGAATTGTTATGTAAATGTTTAAGCGAACAGCGTTAATCAGTATAAAATTAAATATCCTTAGCATTTGCAGAACTGGGGTTATGTTCTATTGTTACGTAACTCCACAAATTACTTGCTTTTTGACAGTCCTTAAGTCACTTATTTTAGTATCTGAATGTAGCTACAGGCACATAAATTTGAAAGTGTGATAATAGATTACCTAAGGCCAGACAGTGAATCAATGTCTAAGTCAGAAGTGGAAACCAGGAATCCCAAGTACCTGTTGAAAGACAGGGTGACACAGTGTAGAGAAAAAAAAAAATTTCAATTGCAGCCCATGTAAATGTAAAGCAATTATGCTCCCCAAACTGGAATTCTCTCCTTGAGATAATTTTAAACACATTGTGTATTCCTTTACCATCATTCTTAGAGAGGGAGGTGTGGAAGGATTAAAAGCACAAAAAGCCAGACCTGAAACTCTAAGCATTCTTCACTAGGATTAAATCACTGATTGTTTTTACTCTTCTTGCAGCGGTCCTAATTACATTGTAAATAAGACTATGTACAGGATCAGCTGAATCACTTAAACAGTTTAATTACCCTGAAAAATGCATATAAGTTAAAAGGCTACAGGAAGTCAAAAAAGTGGCTTTGTAATTAGTGCAGAAAGTTAAAGTTGTGCCAAAATACCCCCCCACATGGAAAACTTCACATTTAGAATAAACGTGATGCAAAATTTTGGGCACATCAAGGTGAAGGCAGGTAATGAACAACTTTTACTTTTATGAACTGCAGAAAAGATTTTTTAAAGAGTTCAGTCCATTTTTACCCACCAGTGCAACAATTACTCCCCCAGCAAGCATCAATGGGACTAGGAAACCAGAGAGCTGGCAAGTACATGGTAGGAAATGTAATAGCTTCAAGGACCCTTAAACCTACCCACATGAGAAATTTGTCAAAGGTTCAGTGGGTTTCCACATGCTTCAGTTTCAATGAACCTTCTCTTTGAATAGAGGCAAAAAGCCTACAGAAAACTTCCAGCCAGATTAACAAGAGCCGCTTCTTGCTTTTCAGATAGAATGGCAAGTCACCCTAAGAACATTAAAACTGCTGTGGCTCATTGACATCAGCTGGAGCAATGGGAACTGTGAAGTGATAAAACCTGGTCACTGCCTGAGCATGAGTTATGAACTTCCATGAGAATTTGGCCACTATTTCTGTTATGAGATGAGAAAAGGAAAAAAAAAGTATTTTCTGCTTCTGAATACCCCAAATGTTTCTAGCCTCCTTTGGGTCTGAAATTGCTCATTCACAAGTCAGCCCTGTGACCCTAAAATTTGGCACCCGTGATTCCTGGCAGGATCTGGTGCACCCACAAACAAACCCAGGAAATATTTCTGGATGTGGAAATGAGTAAGACTTACTTAAGATGCCAAAAGACCTTTTCTGGCATTCAAAGAACATCTCAAATAAGTGGAACAACAGCGATTTTTACATAATGCTGAAACATCATTCCTTTTTTGTGTGCTACATTATGTATTTCCTTTGGTATCTGATAATAGCTAGAGACTGGTAAGCAAACAAAATCCCAAGTCTTTACAGAATTCAGTAGGCTTTCGATACATCCCAGGAGAGACGTGGAAAATAATGCTTCACCTTCTAGAAATCCTAATGCAGTCTGCAAGGTAGGACATTGGAGGTACAATCTCTGCATTGCAAAGCAGCACATTTGCACATGAGGCATCACCACTGATACAGCACGAGCAGCCTCAAGGTTAAACAACCCCGATGCTAAGAGTTGAGAAAACTGCCCTGAATTACAGCTGGAGCCAAGCTGCACTTCCCTGGAAGTGAACTGGTGACCCTCACGAACACAGAGCACTGAAACAAACCAATTATGGGATAAGAATAATGTTTCTGACATTTCTAAACTTCTCCAAATTCGTCATGGATGAATTTTCATCTCGTAGAATCAGTGAGAAAGGACTCACCTTGTTTACTTGACAGAAGAAAGGAGTGAGTGATGTTTTCTTGGAAATTATGTCTCTCTTGTCACCACTGGGAAAGCTTAGGCAGACTGAAAAAAAAACCAAACAGGGCACAGTGTTAATCAGTTCCTGACCAGGAGCAAAGGCAACATTATCCTTCTCAGGGGGGAATAAAAATCTAAAAACATTCTATGGTGGCAAAGTGTAAATGAACAGAGAAGCATCAGCTGCTCTGAGGGCTGAGACATCTCTGCTATGGAGACGGGCTGGGAGAGTAGGGGTTGCTCACCTGGGGAGGAGAAGGCTCTGGGAGAAGCTTATAGCACCTTCCAATACCCAAAGGGGGATACAAGAGAGTCAGAGAGGAACTTTTGACAAGGACATGTAGTGATAGGACAAAGGGAAATGGCTTCAAACTGACAGAGGGCAGGGTTAGATTAGATATTTTGTAGAAATTCTTTCCTGTGGGGGTTGTGAGGCCTGAGAGATCAAGGTGCGTGCTGAATTTAGCCATTTTAGGTGTGCTAATTTTCAGTTTAGAACAGCAAACAAATTAGATGGCTCATATTTAAACACTTCCCCCTAAGATATTTGTCAAGTTTGGCCTGAATCCTCAGAATACACTGGGACTCCCACCAATGTAAGCTTCATGTGCAAATTGTAGGCAGCTCACGGTCCTGTGAGGTAAACTGCATGCCCTTTTATATCCTGCAGTAAATAATCTGAAAAAAAACCAACAAACCTGCTTTTCTTATTGCAATTCAAACCTGCAGTGTCCATAACATTTGAATCACACCTTGTTGCTAATCCTTCTTGTAATTCCATACTATCAGAAGTCCTATTTTAATGATTCTACTTTGATAACTACTCAGGCATCAGATAGCGACATGTCTCAAACAAATCTGCATGCTCCAAGGTACCAAGGCACTTCAGAAAGCCCAGGGGAAACTTGGGTGATGACAGTGGCTGGCATGGGAGTCCACCATTCCCCAGAAGAACATAAAGATGCAGGCAGAACTGGACCTGAAAGCAAACCAGAGAATCTGCAGTTCCTGTAAGTTCTTTTCCTCCAAAAAAACCCCCAAAAACCCAACAAACAGAGCAAACCAAAAATAGATCCTCATTGTCAATAAAATGATGTAGTTGACAAGAGAGGCTTGTGTTAGATGCAGCCACCAAGGAACTGCACTGGAACTGTTTGAAAGCAACCACCTGCCCCCTCAGCAGGAGCACACCCACGACCCTGACAGTGGAAAATATAGAAAACAGCAAAGAAAAAGAGGTATGAATAAATCTTTCATCCTGGTAATTCCACTAGATATCCTGTAGATACGTGGAAATCCAAGACTAAATTTGGTAATAAAATAAAAACGCCTTCTATATCCTAGACAGAAATCTAAAGACAAACACATACACTTGTATTTTTTGAAAACACCTTTGTGTTGTCTCAGGAGATTACAGCATTTAAACGTGGAGCATTTAGCTTTACAACTAGGAGTCAGAACAGGTCATGTCCACAGAGCCCAGTTTTCAGTAAAACAGGTATTCAGCACTTCCAGTAAATGAGGTACAGTTCAAAGTATCAGATCCCAGCCATTGGTAGTCATGTCAGGAAATCCTGGCCTAAATATTCATCAAGGTAACTATGGGTCTGCTCCATTATGATTCAGTATCTGGTGCATTTTCCCCCCAGCAGAAGGAACATTCAAAATGTCACCTAAGTCAAATAAGTTTCAAACTATTTAGAAACTGGGAGAACAGCTTAAGTGACTTGGAGGAGGGAGATTCTGTTTTTAAATGTGACGACTGCAGTTGCCATTTGTCCTCCAGATCTTCCATTCAAATCCAAAGCCAGTCACACAATGGGCTTCTATGGGGTGGGCTCTGACCTACACATATCTCACGTACCAGACATCTTAAACAGCAACACGATTTCACAAACAGCAAGAATCCAGATAAATTTACATTAACTTCAGATAAAATCCTCTTATAAACCAAACACCAGCTCTTATGGGATCTGTTCATGGCCATTGACAGAATGTCCTGTAACATGCACCCTGGCTCTGGCTGTGCAAGCTAAATTTGCTGTGATTAGTAGGGCTGAAAGAAAAACGACTGCACTAATATTCAAGCTGTTTGAAGAGAGGTTTACTGCCCCCAAAAGAATCATTTAATTATAACACACCATTTTCTTTAGATCTACATATAAAAGAGTTAATTTGCCTAAGCATGCACCAATGGGGCTAATGGATAAAGGTTTTTATTAGGGATGTGCCAAATGGTTCAATAGTTATTTGAATACTATAGAGACCTCTCAAACATGTAGCTTTGGTGTGCAGTAATTCTGTTCAATTAATGGGTTTATTTCCTTCACAGATATTCTTTCAGAAGTGCTCCATCATCCATGCAGTGCTGTTCAGAGACATGTTGTAAACATTTTCTCTTTACTGGTAAGTTCTAAGGACATGATGCTGTTCTTTCACACTACTGTACTTGATATGAGAAGAATCCTGCAGAGGAATACATAAAAAATGCTGTACAAATTCTCTTTGGACCCGAGTTAATTGGTGATAATAATATTGTTGCAACCAATGAAATTGCATCAGCTTTCAAACAGTCTCCAGCACTCTCTCCTCCAGTTCAGCTCTATGTGGCAGAAGGTGGCACATTCAGCATCCCCTCCAGCATTAGTTCCCAGACACAGCCATTAATATGACTCTAAATATCCTGAAGCAAATGCAGCTTTGGTATCTGTGCCTTGCTGCTGAAACTGCACACCTGCACATTAATCTGAAGTTTTAATAGCTGCCAGTAATAAATTAAAAAACAACAAAAAAAAGGCTTTCTTTGCCACACCCACACAATTAAAGGAAACCAGAGCACAGTCCAATGCACACATTAGCAGATGTCACTGAAGTAAAAGTCTTCCCTGAGTGGTCTCTGTGCTGCTTTTTTGTTTCTGCTGATTGTTTCTGAACCCTCTTCCTTTAGCTCCTCTTTCCCTGCAATCTGAACTCTGAACAATTCCCCCGATAGGGCTGGGAAAAAATGACAGTCCTGATATGGCCATCACCATCCAGCTGTTACCTGTCCTTGAATGGTGTCTCTCTGCCCTTAACCTTTAAGCAGATGGGTTTTTTTGAATGTTAGAGAGCAGCATTTCTATGAATAGACCTTCTTAGATGGTCTCAAGGTCCACAGCTTCAAAAGCATTTCAGCACCTATCTCTCATTGGGAAAAAAAAAAAGGGGATCTGGTAAATATTTATGCAAAGCTGTCTCTAGGAATTATTTATTAAATTTCTTTGTCTGTGTTACATTACAAAGACATATTAAATTTTTCTGCAAAAACATCTTTCCTATCCAAATGGAGCTTTGCTAAACTTATAATACTTGTTAATTATCTGGTCTGAGTTTAACATCGTTAAGTTACCTTTGTCATGATTTTTCTTGGCCTTTAACAAATGGAGCTGCAAGTAAACAAGAAATGCTGCATGAGTAGCCCTGCATGTATTGACAGAGAATATGAACATCTGAATAAGAGAAAAGTTTGATATTTCCTCCAGGATAATTCTTCTATCTCATAAATCATAGGCATCATGGCTCCAATATTACCTTAATTAAAAAAATAAAAATAAGTCATTAACTTGGAAATAAATATTTCTATAATTAAAATCTATGGATTGCCATATCTATACATCTGTGCCTTCCTCTCCCTCTCTGGTTTTTGGCTGTATCATCGCACATCCTGCAAGTATCTCATTTTCTTTACTGTGCTACAGTTCCTTCCATCAATACAGATGCTGAGAGCCACTGGCCTCCTGCATACAGGGAAGGGATTCTGCATTGGCACAAGGCTCCATGCTGGCATTTCTTCTCTCTAAATTGCCCTGGCAACCTTTTTGATGTGATATTGTGAAGCAAACTTTTAATATTCTTCAACACTTAGCAACATAAGGGGGGTGTTGCAGACACCTTTAGCTAGCTAAACTCAATACCACCACTATGGTGTTTTGATTTCTTTGTTTTTCCCCTCCTTAATTCTCCATTTCTGAGCACTGGGGTCTTTTTCCCTGGCTGCAAGCACAATAACAAAAGGAGGGCAGAAGTCATGACTACAAAAGACAATAAGCATTACAACATTTATATGGTGATATTTTTACAGTGGCCAAATGATTGCCTAATGACATCTCCAGAGCTTCCAGAGGTTCCACCAGTCAGGGTCACGAGACAGTTTTTGCTTTCTTCAGCTACCCAGGGTAGAAAAGGTCCACAAAGGAGGCACCTTGCTCTTTATCTAGTAATGAACTTTGCAACTTGAGACAAAGGAAAAAGTACACAGGTTCTGGAGACTGAAACTAATCATCAAAATAACACTTCTGAAATTGTTTCCCTAAATTATGCGATAAGAAGACACAGATAGGGCTTTGTCCTGTTTACCCTTCCTAGTAAGGATCTTTTATTTCCTAAACAAGGGCATCATATTTAAACACAGCAACTCTTTCAGCAGTTGGAACTGAATACCATTGAATACATTGACCTTTACAAAGATTTAAAAATAACCTTGAATGTTGTCTTGCATTAGCTTTCATTATTATTCGATTGCATCTGATGAGCTGGCAGTAATTTCCACTTCTGGTTGCTATTGTTTCTTGTGGAACAAACACCTTCTCATATCTACAGGGCAAACTATATATGGAAAAGTGCACAAAAACCTCCCTGGTGAAATTCAGAGAAAACATGTCAGTGCAGTGGATGTCAGAGCAGCACCTCACTCACCCACCCTCAATATAATTTCTATTAATTTCTATATAATTTCTCCTATTTTTGTCCTCAAACGACCCAGAATTTTAAGAGCATTTAACTAATCAGAGACATATTTTCTACATACACAGAATTCTGCTATGTGCTTCTGGGGGAAAAAAGACAGCTGAAACTAACTATAACTCAAATCCTTTCAAGGTTTTATATTTTTAGAAAGACAGATTTGCTCTTTGTCCATATTTGTATGGGTAACACCTTTTTTCTCATCTTCATTCTATTTCTAATTGCACCTCACAGTGTCAAAGTAAGTTTACAAGTGAATGAAATATTTTGCTCTGCCCTACTTGTTAGTCACTTAAATACCTTAAAGGATCACGGACTGAACAGACTATTTCAAAAAACAAAACACAGGGTAGGAGTGTCCATTGTTCTCATTCCACCAACAGTCTCAGTGATTTAGAGAATTTGATGTGTGTCTCAAGCAAATGGTAACTCCTCTCCAATGGTAATTCCCACCCAGATATCCCACCTTTCTTGGGCAGATGTTCAAATATCTGTTGGGAAGGTGACAAGTCCTGCTCAGCTGAATTGTGCTTAGGAATAGGGAGCCTCAAACAATCCTTATTGAGAACCTCCCTGGCACTTTGCTCCTCAGAAACCTTGCAGTATGATGTAAGAAAAGTCATAGGCTTTTAATTAGATTTTGAATATTATGCTGCTACAACTATTATGAGGCACTGTCATTTTTTTGAGTCAACTGGACTGTGGAGAAATGTCTGGTAGCAAAATGCAGCTTCATTGACATGAACCCATTCACAGCCACATTTTAAATCCTTGATGAAAGGTGTGGTAAATAAATATTTTTTTAAAAATGTAAAAAACCCCAACGTGGATTTTTCCATTCCTAATTCTTTTGTTTGTAACTTTTAAGTAAAAGAGAAAAGTAGAAAGCACTAGTTTTTCTTTACCTGAAAATACATATTGCAAGGATGCCAATGATGGTTCTAAAGTTAAATTTACATCCCTGGTGTAAACAAAGTAAAGTAATAGCAATAAAATAGATTTTCCTCTGCCAACACAGTCTAAGTTCTAACTTCAGTAAGACTCATGCAAACAATCCTTGTGGTCTGCACTAAGACCTTAGCAGATCCCTCAGGTTTAGTCTTGAATCAACACAGATATTTTCTTATTTACCCACATTCTCGAAGAGAAGAACTTCAAATATAAGTAAACATTCATTTTTATAATCTGCTTGTATTAATAATTCATTACACTGCCATCAGTGACTTAATAATTCTTTTTAAACTCTTATTGTGATGATGTGAAACTAGTAATAAAAACTTCCTTCCTGCCAACAGTGCTTAGTAAATAATTACTCCTCTCTTATATCTCCTTTCTGGGTCACACCCCGGCTTCAATATTCCACGTGAGAAGAAATTTTTGCTTATACTTGGCCTGCAAGAGAACATGCAACAGCCAGGTAAGAGAAGGCCTTTCTGCAAAAGTCCCTTTCCTACATTCAATTTCCATTGAATAATGATCCCACTGGAGAGTGAAATGTTCTGTTCTTTGTACCTGTAAAATGAGTTGGGAAACAAATGCTCCATTAGAGGAGGAGCTCTTTCTATGGATGTCAGTTGCCCTGAAGAGCCATCTTTGCCCCACTGGTGTTAGTGTTATGTCAAAAAATCACAGAGGGATACACATTTCTCCTTTGCTCCTTGAACTGCACAATGGAGGCCAGCAGCAGCTTGCAGCAAAGCAAAGAGGCCATATGTCATTATTTATTTGCTTTGCCAGGTACAGGTCAGGCTGAAGTTCTCTGAATTGTTGGTGTTGTTTTGCCCAACAACCCCATTTCTAGGTTCTGTCAATAGTGCAAGGCCTGATATCAAAATGTGCTATTCATTTTTATTCTGCAAACACAACATTACTGTTTTCATAAATAAATCTTCAGGTTTCATTTATGGTTTAACTGGCAGGGGTTTATCCAATATTTTGCAGGTCATACCTAGGTTAGTGGTATACAGAATACTGTCCCAGCTGAACATGTAGAAGTCATGTGACTGAGGACACTTGCAGTTCTACCAAAGTTTTCCAAATGATTTTACATTTAACAGTTTCTATGCTAGGAATGGTTACATGCTGTTCCAGAGGACAAGAAGAGGAACTCAGGCTTACAGATTTGTTCTGACTGGGCAAGCACTTTGTATGATGCAGGGCTGCATGCACGTGGATCAGGGGTGTTTTGACAAGGCACGGGAAGCATGGAAACAGAGGTGAATGCTGTCCCTTGTGTCTGCTGCTGCTTTCCTTGCTGCCTATGCAACATCTCCAAAAACGTGTGCTCTGTGTGTGTAAGGCTGTATTCACAAAGCTGTATTTTGACAGAGATAATGCACAAAGCAGCATAGTGCTAGAAAACTCATCTAGGCTGTGCTTCATCTGAGACTCCAGCTCATCTATATGCTAATTCGGATGGGACACAAGTTGGATTCTACTGAAGACTGTGCCCCTAATATCCTTTTTAACACATAATTTAATATTATGTTTTGGGGACAGGCAGTAGAAGTTAGTGCGCCGTGTTGTTCTGTAAATCCACTGATTGCTTCTTTCAGGGATATTGCACCAAGCCTTGGCTTTTCAGCTGAAAGGACAACGAGGTCTGTCAGCCTGAGCTGGCTCATTGTGCTACTGAGCCACACACACAACACTGAAGAGCATTAAACAGCACTTCACAGATGCTAATACAGAATAATAAATGGCATGGCACAAAGGTATGAGGAAGTGCCTATTTTTACACTGGCAATTGAACCACTTATCACTGAAAAGGCCATTATTTGCATGTAAAACTTACTCTCTAACACTTGTTATATCTATGGAATTCTAGACACCCATGGCATAGAAAAAAAAATAAAAAGGAAAAAAATGAAAAGAAAAGGAGAAAAAATAGCACAAATTTGTGACCTGAACTCTAAAGAGTCCAGGAACAGGAAGTATTCAGCTCTACATTTGAGAAGATGACAGAGTTCACAAAAGCAGATGCACTACATCTTCACAGAAACCTTGCAGAGCGGGCCACATGAAGCTGGTAGACACATTAAAATGAAGAATAGGTCTGAGCTTCAAAGGGAAGAGAATCACTCTCAGATTTACAATAATACTGTCATAGAACATCATATTTAAAGAAGACAACATAAAAGGAATCAAAATACATTTCTTGAAGTATAATAGGCTTTATTCTTTTAGCTTGGATGTGGAAAAAATGGAAATAGAAGAGGCAAATGACATGAAACTTTCACTGGCTTGGGGAAGGTGGTCTACCAATTTTGAAAACTTTTCTCTGGCTGAGAAAATTTAAGATATGCATTTATCAAAGTAACTCTGAATACTGCTTAGAGTCCATGGAGTTTGCTTCAAACACAAGAGACACTTTTAAGCTGCCAGTGCACCGTGTTGCTTATCTACATGAAGAGTTACTACAAAGCCCAAGAGAGAGCTGCTGTTACCTCCTACCTGAGTGCAGCTGATTAAGCATGTCCTTGACAGAAGTTGTCTGACTAAGTGACTTTTAGCTTTCAGGAACTTAACCAAACTAAGAAGTCATCCAACAGGCAACAGGGTAGGACAAAGAAATTACAGTCCTTTCAATTTTCTTCAAATCTAACTCTTCAAGAGAGGTTTGGTAACCTCAGAGAACAAAACCACAAAGTCAAACGATTGCACGTTGCAGTACTCCTCATCTACATTGCCCTTCTCATCTTTCTTCTGGAGTCACAGGTTCAGCTATAACCATACCAGAAAGATGGGAAGCATCCACTGGTGAGCCTGGTTTCTCTTTGTCTTTCCTCCTCTCCAGCAAGTGCACTGCAAGGTAGACTGCCACACACTTTAGGAGAAACAGAGGATCAAGGGCTATTGTACTGAGATGTGAAGTGACTGCAGTCACGCAAAATCCTCTGCGAACAATGTCATGAGTGCTGCCTGTGTCTAAACAGCTCAGATAAGAGCTATTTTCAGAGGTTTTCATTATTACTGTGTTTTTTTCCCAGGTCACACTAGGAAGATGTCTATTTTAGGCAACTGATACTTTATTCGACCTGGTTTAAAGTGGTTATTTTGAATGATTTTTCTCCCCAGTTACTTTTTATTGATAAGCCATGCATGAATCTAAGGGCTGTGCAGAAATATGGTTCTGCCAATTTCCTTGGTGTGAGTAGGTACTTTGAACATCCCAAGAGTGTGGACCAGTCAAAAGATGTGTTTCGACCGCTGCCCTGCATGCGGCCTGCATAGGCAGAAGAGTCTTTCAATTTGTGCAGCCTAATAGCCAGCACACAGGAGAAAAACATCAAAACTGGACAAATTAGTAAGATACATGTGAAACCACTAAAGAAAGCTTTTTAATTAAAAAGCTAACCTGCTGATTGACTTAATCTGGTCTTGATTTTTCAGTTCAACAGTTTGTTCAATAGGGACATTTTTAGATGCTCTTACATCTCTATTTAGGTTGGAAACCTCTTTTCTTAATTCATTGAGGCATCTGATAGAACAGATTTAATATAGGACAAACTCTGTTGCAAACCCATGTCGGAATGCACAAGCCTATCTGGGGTACTGAAATGTTGCCAGCTGTTTTTTCAATCCTCTCTGTGCAAACTGCAGTCACCAAATTTCAGCCATTTCAGTGGTGACTAGATTTTCTACACTGGTTATCATTTTCACATGTAAGTCCAGTGTTTTTTTATTACACCAAATGTGTGTCCTTTTCTATCCCAAGTGGTTTTTGGTTTAGTGGAACAATTCTAAAAATAATTTGTAAGCTTGTGTGTCAGTTTCAAAAGTTAACTTCTTTTTTTTCTTGTTTGTTGTTTTGTTGGTTTGTTTTTTTTCTAATCGAACAAAAAATGGAGGACATGGACAAACTTGATGCAGATTCTTTGCAGATAATGGAGGTTTCACATGAAAATCTGACTAAAAAACATTTTAATTACTGTTGTGGGATTTTGTAATTTTTTTATTTTAGTCTGCTCACATTAATTTCTTTGAACTTAACCTTGAGGAATCACTTGTTAGGGAGTGAATAAACTCATCCTAGCTATGGGGGGACTAACTATCAGTTTTCACTGATATTTTCCAATTAAAATACTGCAGAACAACCTACACCAAAGCAGTAAAATCACGTAAGTGCACCAGCAGAAATGGGCAGGACACCAAGTAAAGCCTCATTTGAATTCAGCTAGATAGTGCTGAAAAATAAAGTCTTTGTCCCAGTTTAGCCCTGGTGTGACAGAAATCAGGTTGAATTGTATTCTGAACCTAAGAACCCAAGAGATACACAGACTATTTTAATCATAAACAAATTACACAACGGTAAGGAATTGTAATCTGATAAGGTTATGGGTTCTTTCTGCATTGGGGAAAAAGACAATAAAAGAAGCAATTTTTTGTCTTTGAGGTAATTTGTCAAATGCATTAAATTAGAACAATGGGGTTTTTTATTGTCTCTTGGTTTTGGTGTACCAGAGTTTTATTATATTCAAATCTTTTGAGTCATAAAGATTGGAGATAAATACACAAAACAGAATAGTGTTAACATATTATCTCAGAAAATAAGCATTTCTTTTCATTTTCCTGTTCATTCCACCATATTTCTTCTTTAATCCAGTAAAGAAACTGAAGAAAGATGTCTGCTTCTGTAAATATCTCATTTCTCTACCCCCAATAGATTTTGTGTAATCCTGAAACAACAGCTACTTCTAGTAAGAAGTAGAATGACTAACAAATTATAAACATAATAAAACTATGCAGTACTAGAAAAAAAATTTAATTTATTTGTTCCCTGGGTCCCCAGGGCTTTTCTGTTAAAAAGAAAAGTAAAAGAAAGACAAAAGGCAAAATAAGCAAGCAAAAAGCCATGTTTGTTTTGCAAGCAAATAAAGGAAAAAATTTTGAGCTACATGTTCATTTTCTAAAATTAACAAAGTGTACTTACCAGCTGACCTAAACAATCCTCAAAAAAACCCTAAAGCCAAAAAGCTGGGTAGCAAATCCATATATCCATAATAATAGGCAAGCCAAGCTGCATCCTCCGGTTAATTCTGAAAAATAGAATTAGATTTTTTGCTATTACTGGAAGATCTTAATGGCCACTATCAAGGAAATCTGTGATCAATAAATATTATTTGAGACCAATTCAACTCAATTTGGTGTGCTGAGAACTCCTTTCAGGTCCAGGGGAACAAGGAATTCTCTTTACAGCACAGAGAGACTAAAACACCAGGGCAGGTTAGTATTTTTTCTCTCTTTGGTGCTCTGTATCCAGGTTAGAACGTCTATGTCCTGCCTCAGATTCCATATTTTCCTCCTCACAATCACACTTCCCCCATGCAAAAAATCCTCCTGCTCAGTTCAGGATCTGGCTCTGTTTCATGGAAGTGCTTCAACTGCCTCCATCCTCCCATGGCACCATTTTGCAGAGCGGCTGCATCAGGAGCGAGGCCTGAGTGACAGGAGACACACAGGAACCCTTTGTTCCCTCCTCGCCCTTTTTCATCTCTTTTGAGGATTATAGCAACTACTGCTGTCTCCTGACACCTGCACTGCAAGTGGTTGGGGAAACTCACACACATTCCTAATCCAGTGGAAAGCCACCACTGTCACAAGGGTAATTAGGGGGGGACGTACACCGAACAAAGTAGAATTCATAAGGAAAGATGTTCAAGCACACGGGAAGCTTACAGACCACACAGAGTGCAAAAATCACCCGCCTAGACATATCAGAAAATGAACAGAAAGTGAGGGAAAAACTATCAAAGATAGCTTAAAGGAAGATAAATAGAGAAATTAACAGAGAAGCAGACCTGAGCCTGGACATCTTCTCCAGGCACCTCCCTGCGCATGAAGGGAACAAGAAACAAACTCTGCAGAACTTTGTATTTTCAACCTCCAGTCACCAAAGCATCTCCAAATAACTCAAAAATTCAGTGCCATTGCTCCCACTCATTTGAAACAGCGCAATGTCTATTTCCCTCCGCCATTTTAGAGATAAGGGAAACAATGGCCAGACTGGAGTCAACTCGAAGAACCTGCAAACATGCTTTCTCTTACCCAGGCATTTGACCTCTTCGATGATAAGAAGTCTTAGGCAAGAAGAGGCTAGTTCTGTTTTTCAATCACATCTCGTGCTTGATACAAACAAAGTTATAAAGCCCTGCTCCATTGATTCATATCACAGAGGTAATTCTTAGCCAAGGGAATAGTTTCTCTTGATGCAAATGGCACTCCTTGCATGAAAAAAACAGGGCTCCTCCTGGCAAGGCAGCCTAAACTATTTTAGTAAAGCAGCAAACCAATTTCCTGAAGAAAGTTGTTTTCTGATATACAAGACCAATCTTTAAATTATATCTAAGTTTGCTGATGGAAAATATATACACATATACTCTTAATCTTGGGGTGTTTTTTTGGTCAAGGCCAGAATTTTCAAAAATCTCAAGGATTTGCACAATCATAAATCAATTTACTTAGATGAAAAACCATGTGCAGTCATTTATATGTGAATTTCTGCATTTGTTTAAGTAGCATGGAGCTGTTGTGCTCCTGTGCTCCAGAAAGCAGTTATGTTTCCATGGAAAATTTAGTGTTTATTCAATGCAGTTGACTGCTGGAACTAAATTTATAGAAGTGGGGTGCTTGTCACCACAGTGCATAACAAACAATGCAGTTTCCTACCTTCCCAGTGCTTGATATTCAATACCTAATTTAAGCCTTGATATTCCAGTTTGCAGTCAGGTTGTCTATTAGAGCAATTGTGCAGAAAATCATTTAGAAAAATGGTTTCCTCCTCCATATACATAGTCTTTGCCACCAGAGGTCAACAATTAGTATACAGATCTATTATTAATTTTAATTAATTTCTAGAAATAATATTTGTGAATATGATTATTCAAAATTTATGAGCTGATATTTAAAATCTGTGAAGTAGCCCATTTGACATACCTCATAAATTACACAGTACATTATTAGCTCATGAGAGGAGAGGATATGACTTAGAATAGATAGTATGAAATGACATACATATGAATTTGAAATTCATCCTCTATTAATATTCTCTAATTAGTTAAAACTTGCTGCTTATGAATTTCCCTGCCAGCAAAATCATGGAACATATGCAAAAAAGCAAAAACAAAGAGGATGATAGCAGTCTCAAAGCAAAACCTTTTGAAATTCAAATCATTATTTGTGGAGAGGGAAAAAAAATCCCTAAAAAATCACAGTACTCAATTACCCTGTAGATGGAGAGATGGAAAAAGGCAGGGAGGATGGTGACTTACACTATCTGAGGGACATGCAACGGCTTCAGAGTTGACACATATTGAGTCACAATTAGAAGTAAGTTTGTCATTCCCAGTCTCTCTCCTACCACAAAATTGCTGTTTCTTCTTACTACCTGCACGAAGAACACAGATATCCAATTATTGCTAATTGGTTTCAGTTTTTCATGCATAGTTAATACAACCTTATTTATACAGGGCAACCAACTCCCTTCAGGTATACCTAATTTCCTGTAGCATTCATATATTACATCGTTAATTTTAAATCTATAAAATGCATTGCGTCCTCAGATGATATAAGAGTCATCCTACCAGATGAAATTAACCCTTCCCCCAAATATTATGTTTCAGTAAACATTTAAATAGGCATTTTCTCTTTTCCACCAAGGTAACTTCATTACGGATGCTTTGGATTGTGTGGACAGATGCACCAGACAAAACTCACCAGAGAAACACACCAGGCAGCAATAAATGAGCAGAGACCACAGAACCAATGAGGCTGGAAAAGACCTCTAAGATCTTTGAGTCCAACTGTGACCAAACACCACCTTGTCAACTAGACCATGGTACCAAGTGCCACGTCCAATCTTTCCTTAAACATCTCCAGATGCCATGCCATGGCCTAGGACATGCCACAGAAATAAATTAGGACACACAGAAATCTGTCTTGTACTCCCTTGGATGTTTTGCATGAACACACATCCAAGTCTTTGCGTTATAAGTGCTGTTTTGGTAATTACAGGTGTTTGAATGCACTTTTGTGAGCTCTTCGTTGTACAAAACCTACTGAACCCTTCTGTTCTGTGTACAGGAGGCAGAACCTCTCTGCATTGTTCTCCTGCAGCATTTCAGAACAAACTGGAAAACAAGAGGGCTGAACAAAACATTTGGACTCAATGCCTGCATTTAAAAGCTAAACATTTCCTCTGATCCCTATTTATATGCTGTCACTATTTATATCACTTCTAATATATACTCATTGACATGCCCTCCAGAAATATTTCATTTTCCTACTCCAGAAATCTGAATCAACTGATAGCTGCACTCATCTGACAGCCCAGATATACTCTAGAAATTCAGTGTCTGGAGAATTTCTGAGAGCAGCATTTACCCCAGGGGCCATCAGCTCACTGCTCTGGCCAAGATTAGACCATGCCAATTTAATTCTGCCAGTATCTAAATACTGAGGTGAGTAGGGAAGCACTGGGAGTTGATGTGACCATCAGCCTTTCACCACAGATGGTGAAACTATGACTTGGAGTGCAGAGGGGTTGGTGTTAAGCCCCCAAGCACTCCCCAGAACACCTGACAGACCTTCCCCTCAGGTGGCTCTGAGGCAGTGTTGCTTGACCCCCAAAACAAGCAGCTGAAGCTGCACCTTCCTCTCCCCAGAGGACAGCTCCCACTACAGGATATTCAGACCCCTGACAAGTCAAATTATGGTAGAACAAACCTCCTGCTCTCTTTGCCACACAGCACTGACTCCTTCTCTTGCCCTCAGCCTCACCTGCAGTGAAGTTTCTCTTCCCCAGGAAGCTCCAGCACCTGATGGGCACTGCTGTCCCCCTCGAGCCCTGCCCGAGCTGCTGGACCTTGGACATCTCACGGCACGGCAAGTTGCTCTTGGGAAAAGCTCCTTCCCACTGCCCTGCAGAAAGAACAGCTGAGACAAGAGATTTGAGGCAAGCTTTCTTTGTTCCATCTGGCCTTATTTACTCTTTCCAATGTGCCACCAAATACCCATATTATACTTCAGAAAAACCATTTAGGGTGTCTGTCACATGGCAGAAATCACAAGTCATGCTGTATTAAGAAATGCCAGGAAATCAGCCGAGAGGGCAAAGGCAGAGGCAAACTCAAAGACAGCAGCTGCACTGGCCACCTGAAAACATGACTTTAATTTTGTTTCTGCTCAGCTATAGACTTGGCGTCCTCTGAGAAATATTGGCTCAGTATACAAATGTCAGTGCTCTCCACTCCCCAGTTCCTTTTGGTGTATGCTCTCCCATCTGAGCAGATACCTGTTCATTTAAATTATTAAATGCAAATTAGTCCTTGCAAGTACAGTGGCTTATTAAAAAAAAAAAAAAAAAAACTGAGAATGTAGTCCTATGCATCTTGCAGGTGTAAGGCACAGTATATTTTTATGTTAATGTTCTTAAAGATAAGCATGATAGTTCACAGAATTATTCCTTTTTCCAGTTTCTAACCCACTGATACCATGCTCAGAAAGTATTCCATAACAAAAGGTCCCATACTTCTTTCTCTCTGGGGAAATATAATAGTTTGTCTGAAGAACAACTGTTTGTTAATTATTTCACCATTTATCATCTATGTAGCACACTCCCCTCCCTTGTGGTCAATAGCATGGTCAGGGAGACCCAGTTTAATTGAGTAGATATTGACAATCCCTTTATTCAAATTGAGGCATGTAGAAGTAATTTTCAAGCGCTGTTGATGGCATTTGGGTGATTAACATCTCCAGGTGTCTTCCAAAATCTCTTCATTATTTTTCCTAACAGATTTCACAGGGACGAAACCAGGACAAACAGATCCTGCCTTCAGTTCTACTGTTAGCATGTTCATCTCCTCATGCACACTGGTCCTTTGTCCCTGAGCACGAGGACATTTGAAAACAAAATTAAAAAGTCAAAAAATGTTGGCCTGTGGGAACCTCTATTACCAGAACTGATTGCTCATGATGATTGTACATCACTCCAAGATGGCATTGTTTCACCACCTGCATTGTAAAAAACTTCTTACTTGTCTTTAACGGCAGTGGACTCACCTTCACTTTTAACCATTACCCCTTGTCCTATCAAAGAAAGACAACACTGTGCCAGCTCAATGCTGCCTTGTAGAAAATCAGCCACAGTGGAGCTGTTCCAGGGCTAAGCTGTCCTGACAAAGTAAAATGAGCAAACAATTAACCAGCTTTTATTAAGCCATGTGTTGCAGCATCACTTTTTACTCTTGTGTGGCCCTAATCAAGAGCCAGGGCAGGGAACGTCATTGAACTCCAGACCCAAGGGAGCAGTTAGCGCTTGAATGTGTGAGGCAGGCTCTGAATTTCCCAGTTTTATGTTCAGTGACTCTCAGTGGCTCAGGTCCAACTGATGTGCAATTCCACCAACTGTGGGCTTATCCTGGGGAGGTATTTTGCACAAAAGGATTAACTCAGAAGGGAACTTTCCCCTGAAACTAGTGGAATAAAACTAATAGTGACATGGAAATCCTATTAGTGGTTCCTGCCATTATTAACAAGACAAAGGGAGCCACTTTCTAATAATCTGTTTGCTAAAACCTAATGGTTGTTTCTCCCCTGGTTCACACGGGCACTGATCTATGTGGGGATCAGGGAGCACACGAACCATGTCTGGGAGTAAGGGTTGTTCCCGGGTGTTTTCTATTCTGCAGCTTCCAGGTGGGCAAGGTGAAACCCCCAGGCAGTTCCAGGAGGACGTGTCTAATTCATGGCACTGAGTAGAAGTTAGGAGTGAGCTACCGGAGCATGGAATCTGCTCCAGCAATTCCGAGCAACAACCGACCCCCAGACTGCCCTGTCTGTAGGACCAGCTGATACTGTGAGGCCAAGAAGTGGAACAGTTCAGTTTACATTAACAGATACAGCATTTTTCCGAAGTGGCATTTAGAATTCAAAACATCATCAGTAAAAATGTGCATAGATAACTAAAGCCTTTTATGAAACACAACGTTCTGCCTTTTCAAAATGTCACAGAGCAACTCTTTAAAAAATAAAAAAAATAAAGCAAGTAATGACAATAATCTTTCTTCATTACTCTGAAAATCAATCTACAAATACTTAAAACATCTGCTTTGGTCTGTTACATTTATTTTCCGAACATTCTTAGATACCAGAAGGATTTCTTAAAGGTTTTCCGGGATAGAAACCAGTAAAAAAGAAAAGCATAGCCATGTGCATTTAATTGAAAGTTATGCACGTTATGCACTTTAAAATATGCATTTTCAAACAGATCTTGGAACACTTTACATTGTTGATACTATAAAAAAATGAATATAAATGAAAGTTGCACTATAAATAAAGGATTTTTGCCAGCCATGATTAATATTTAAAAACCATGTGTGGAGTTTTATTAACTTGAATAAGGACTCTTTTTTAAAAACTTTATTTGCATAAATTAAATATGCCCTTGCTATTATAGATATTTTTCCTTTTTCTGCTTTAGTTGTCTTAAAATAAAAAAAAAAAAAAAAAGAAAAAGAAATAAAGAAAAAAAAGAAAAAAAAAGGGGGTGTGGGGCTGCAGGGCAGACAGATTTCCTGCAGACACATTCTAATAGGCCTTCCAGATATATAGCATCTTGTTAAAAATTCATGCAGGCCAGAATACTAGAAGGTCAGAAAATGTCTTTGAAATTCTGCCAGAGCTCTTTTTGATAATTCATTCAGGTTTTAAAAGGGAAAATTCCTCATTAAAAAGAACCTAATGCTTATTAATTTATATTCCTATAGCAGAGGCTGAATATTAAGCGGTGGACTCTGTTAATCCATTTATTAAATATCAAAGACCATATGTTTTCACCCTGTGTCCTTGCTTATTGATTAATTTCCTTAGACCTATATGGGTAAAAGCTGAATAAAGTCAGTCTCTGGACACTTTTCTAAACTGGTGGAGACTGTAGAACTCTTTTGTGTAGTATTTACCTTATAGATCTCAGTCCCTTCTGCCTTCAGGTACGTGTCTGTAATCTACTGGATCTGGCTGAATAGAAGTCCCCTTTGCTGAAAGTTATCATTTTGTGCCAAAGGGTAAGTAAAATCCCTCCTACTGTTTAGGTTTCTGGTTTCCTGGTGAACACATAAATGGATGTGAAGTAACAGAAAGGCTTCCCCGTGCTCCAGAACAAACAAAAGCTTCTCTGCTCTAGGCTGGCACAGAGCAAGGATCTGAACGCTTTCCCCACTCTAACAGCTATTTCCAAGAACCCTATTCAATTGTAGAGTTCCAAGCACAGTTCAGGTGTGTCCTGCTTTTGGCTGGGATAAAGTAAATTCTCTTTTTAGTAGCTGCTACAGGCTGTGTTTTGAATTTAGGATAACGCTGATAACGCACTGATGTTTGAGTCCTTGCTGAGCCATGCTCACTCCAAGTCCAGGACTTTTCAGTTTGCCACACTCTGACGGTGAGCAGGTGGACAAGAAGCCTTAGGGAGCATGGCCAGGACAGCTGACCAGGAGTGGCCAAAGGGATATTCCATACCATTGAGCACCAGTGTATAAACAAGGGTGAGTTGGCCAGACACTGTTGGCTGCTGCTGGGGTATTGGTCAAGGAATGATGAGCAACTGCCAGGTGTTATTTCTCTCTCTTCATTAAAATTATACTATTATTATTACTTCTCTCTCTTCTTTTCATTAAGATTATACTATTATTATTATTAGCATTAACATTAGCACAATTATTAATTTTTTCTTATCTCACAGCTATCCTCCACCCTGCCCAGAATCCAAATATTACCGAAGCAGAAGGCAACAAAAAACAATAGAAATGCTGAAGTTTTCAGCAAATCTGTGTTCTGCTAGAGAATTTTGTCATAACTTAAGCTGCATGTACATCTTCCACTTCATTGTAGCACTCTCAAATGAAAGAAGAAAGGCAGGATTATGGCAACTTCGTGGTTGTATAAAAGATGGCTGAAGGTGCTACTGGCTCAAGAAGGCTTAGGACCTAACTGTGAAACTTTTTCTGAAATCAAGCAAAGATAAAAGTAAAACGTTTTCGTTTCTTATGACTAACTTTTCCCTCCTCCCAAAACTGAGGATAAGAATAATAAAAGGATGATTTCAGGTACATTAAGAAGTTTATGTCATGACTGACTACTGACATGGAGAAAGATGACAGAGAGAAGAATTGCCTTCCAAGTGATTCACTCTCCCTCCATAGAAAAAAGGAAAAAAAAAAACCAAAACAAAACCCAAAACTAGAAGGTTGTGAGCAAAGAGCCAAACCACAGACCACAATCATAATTAACAACTTCAAGATCATCAAGTAATGTTGATTCACCCCACCTTGTAGAAAGCAGAAAAGCCTGAAAGCACCAAGCACTGCATGGGCTGGCTTGGCAAACCTCTTTTCCCTGAGTGCAGAAGGGAAAATCGCCTTGTGGAGTGGGTATCCCCAGTCACTCTGCACGTGTGACTGGCAGACGTTTTCAAGCCAGAATTGTGTGGTTAACGAGAAAATGATTACTCTTTTTGCCTTTTGAAGACCAGGTAATGTTTCTCGTACTGCTGATTTTCAGTTGCCTGAAGTTCACAGAGACTTTTGCTTCTTTCCTAAGTGCTTCAGTAATCAGCAGACAACTAACAAGATGGCAGAATTGAAACATGTTGTACGGGGAAAAAAAACTGTGTAGCAACAAAGAGAGGAAAATCCACAGCAAAAACAACAACAAAAAGCTCCCGTAACAGACACCAAATGAGGGCACTTCAAATGGACACAGCAGAGAGGACTTTAGGGTGTTTTTCTTCTTGTACAAGACCTGCTGTGTGCAGTCACTGCTCCTTCTGCTAATTCTTGCTGCTCCCTCTGTTGTGTCAGTACAACTATTTGTGCGACTGTGAAGGGAATCAGACCAGAGAATTGATCCAAGTTAAAAATAACCTAGGGGGAAAAAAATAAAAAGAAGAAGAAGAAAAAACAAAACCCAAAAACCCCCTCCCCCCCAAAAAAAAAAAACAGAAAAAAGTAAAAACAAAAACAACCCCAAACAAACAAACAAAAAAAACCCCTCAAAGCAGCTGTCACTGGAGCCAAAAAGAAATGTCAGGCACGTCAGAGCTTTGCCAGGGTCTCTCCAGAGCCACAGTTTCAGGACAGTTAGATTGGCATTGCATTTGAGACCTACAGCCTGCACAGACAGCAGCACACGAGGCTGCCCTGTCACAGGGACATGGTGGATGTAGGCAAGAGCAGGATTTGAAAACCTTCCCAAAGCAACAACATTGGGAGTTAGGGATATAGACAGATGAACACAAGGTGTTAAGAGATGGACAGAGCATGGACAGTGCAAGTCTCACTGCTGCCCACACTTCAGTAATTCAGAGAGTTAAGGTCCAGTTCAGCTGTTTCAATGGACTTCCAGCCACCACCCAACAGCCACCTCAGGGTGCTCTTTTTAGAATCAGGATTTTCAAAAATCAGCTCCACAATAACTACTCCCCATATGCACCATGACATACTCAGTGTACCTCAGGCTAGGATTGGAAGAATGTTCTGCATGCAGTCATTTAGAAGCTGCAGTGGAGAAGGACATGTCAAAGGCAGGGTATTTGTCACCAGAGTCTAACCCTCCCCCAGTAAAAGTGAAGCACAGGTTCAGTTTCAGTGGTTCCTGCAGGCAGAATGCCTTGTACCAAAGTGAAGTCTACTGTACATGTTAATATCATAATTTTCTAGGAATACAGCAAAGTCTCTTCCTGCTTATAACATGATCTTCAGCATGGCATTTAGTGGCAGTCACCTGCTCAGCACAGCACAGATAAATTGTGGAATTTACTGCACATTTTGTAACTCAGCAGACAAAGCCTTCCTGCTGGACAGTCTGTAGGAATACCCAAACCACATCTATAACATAAGCTGCATGGTTTCCTTGTGAATGAAAAGAATTTATTAAGATTGTATCATACAGCATCTATTTGGTGTCTGTCTCTATGGTGTAAATAATAGTTCCTCATGATAATAAACTCAGCCTTAAATGCACACATGC
Source organism: Donacobius atricapilla (assembly GCA_013397315.1). Taxonomy (NCBI): domain Eukaryota; kingdom Metazoa; phylum Chordata; class Aves; order Passeriformes; family Mimidae; genus Donacobius; species Donacobius atricapilla. The sequence continues at coordinate 1,083,108 of WBMY01013524.1, read as the reverse complement.
CATGATCATGCTGTGTAAGTTTAAAAATGCTACTTGTCTGCCTGCCTGTTTAGCTGGCAGCTTTACTCACCAGGAACACAAATGATTTAAAACCCAGATGCTGAGCAATTTGAGATGCAGAAGCACCCTACAGTGAAGCAATTATTGCCTTGGAGGGTCTTATTATCCTCATCATGACATGAATTCCACACAAAATAAACATGCTTTCATTGTTACGTATTTCCCAAACTGCAGTATTGTAAAGAAAAGTTTTGAAAGGAGTTTCTCATCTTTAAATGTAAATCTCAGCAACTAGTCTCCTTGCTAAGAGAGACAAATGATACCTGCTATTTTCCTGACATATTGTGTTCTATTCCCCTCCCTGTCCCCACTGCTTTAAGGAGAATAAAGCCTCCAGGGCTTTTATTGCCATTTTAAACCAAGTTCATGCCAACTGTCCTATGGAAGAGATCTCAGAATAAAGCAGAACATCCTGTTCATCATAGGACATTGCACTTGTATAACATATCATCTTACCAATGCACTATACTGTACATTTGTTTCCCAGGGCTAATTAAAATGTACTGAGACAAGCATCCTCTTGAATTACCTAAACCCCAACGATTGCAGACCTGGCATCTTTGGCACTACCTGATCATACCCAGGTCACCTGAACATAACTCAGAAATGCAGTTTTCTGGTATTTACAGCAAAGCAAGGATGTGGATTAGCAAACTGCTGCATGCATATTTATAAATGTATAGAATTCCTTTAAGAAAACTGCAGGACCCCATATTCTTTCTTGAATGATACTAAAAACCTTTGCCAAGCCATTCCAAACTTAAATATTACTTGACAGTTGTTCAATCCATACACTGATTACTCTGTGTCCTTCTGTGCAATGCATAAAGGACAGCCATATGGTTTTGGACTTTGCTTATTTTAGAATAAAGCAAGTAGCAGCTCTGTATGGAAGCACATGTGTGCAAATTGCACTGAGTCAAAGACTTATTCCCTTCTACTTTCAGCAACCAGCTGCTTTCTACATTCTTGAGGCCAAAACCACATAGAATAAAAGGAAAAGAAACCTGTAAACATTAGTTTGTGTATGATGTGAATGGGAATTACAGTAGGTAATAATTGAAATAGTTAACGCCTTTATCTGTATTTTACCTGAAAATAACTGAGGCTTTTAAGGCAAAATTTTTTTGGTTTTGTTTTTGGTTTTGGTTTTGGTTTTGTGGTTTGTTTTTTTTTTTTTTTGTGTGGTTTTTTTTTGTTTGTTTGTTTGTTTGTTTTTTGCTAAACCACACAATAAATTCCAGAAAAGTCATTGAGAGCACTCCTTTTCGTGAGAGGACACAAACTCACAAGGCTTCTTTTGTAGGTGCATGCCCCCAGCCATTATGCTGTTACATATCTCAGTTACTGCAGACACACTGGGGTCAGGCTCCATTCTTCCTGTAGAAGATATTCCACTAAGCACGACAGTCACAAAGAGGAGGGAAGACTGAATAGCTGTAAAGACTCCTCGCTACCAAGGTAGAAAATAAGATTCCTAGTTTCTGATGCACCTGCTCACTCCATTACACAGTGTTGGACAGGTTCTACTGAAAGAGAAAAAGCTGTACCTAGAATATGATATTGCAGATTCATTTTAGCAATTTGGGAATTCTGGGAAATGGGAGTGTAAATTTTATCCCACAAAACAAGCAGCATAATTAGATCGATTTTAATTAAACAGGATTCAACCTGAATTCTCAAATAGCTTCAGATCAGATAAAAACCATATTAACTATTCTAGAAAAATATTTGCTTGAATGCACCTGAAATTTGAATCTGTGATTTTTTTCATTTGTAAATTCTGCCCTGATACATCAGCTGGAATCTGTAGGTTTCACAACAGTGCGAAGACAGTGCTCTGAGTATGGCACTGCACTGTCCCACGCCTGGGCCTCAGCCCCAGGTGTGAGCCAGGAGTAGTTACTGTGATAGAAGAGCTCCCGCGCCTGAGGAAATTCAGAGAAAAAAAAAATCAATTCAGCTACTTAAATCCTGGACAGCTCTTTATTGTAAAGAGCAGCAATAAATTTAAGAACACACAATATTTTAACCATTATAGATGAATATATGAAATGATGTCGTTGGCAATCAATTCTGAGTTTCAAATATTTCCATTTTCTTATCAGCTGAATCCCAAGATCAGCCAAGTCCTCCACTTGATCAGAATCAACAATCTGACTACTGAGAAAGTGCACAGAGCATTTTATTACTCGAGTGCAGCACATGATTTAATCTCTTCATGGTGCACATTCATCACCACCAGGGAAGGAGGATGGATGGTAGAAGCACTCTCTGGAATGCTTCACTTCTGCTGTCAAGTTGCAGCATATTCTGCTTTATCAAGATACTTAGCTCTTAATAAATGCCTAATAAGTGCAAAATCAGTCCTGTTATTACAGTTAATGGTTTTTGTTGATGCCAGTGGAGAGCAGGAATATGATTGCAATTTCATGTTGAAAAATTCTGAATGGAAATGAATGCTGGCTGCTCTGCAGCAATCACAGAGGCACAGCATCCTTCCCTCCAAGGTGCCCTGGTGCATGCACACTTGGGCACCAGACAGTGCAGGTTAAATAAGCAGCAGTGCTTAGAGCAAAAATGGCACAAGTTGTTCTTTATCCAGATAACTCTAGCTCGTTTTTAGATGCCAGGAAACAGAACAACAACAGAATAGGTTTTGTAAATGACCTTGTAACTCTTTCCTAAATATCCTCTTTTGTGTTCAGCCATGAGTTGCTCAGTCCCTGACTCTAGTTTGTTGTGAAGAGCCAACAAAACATTTAGGGCTCTTCAGGGACTTAAGGCAAGAGAATGCTTGCACAAATACAGTCCTTGAATATGGCTTTCAACACAAAGGAAAAATAATTTATCATTTATCATCAAAGAGGAGAATTGAAGCAGAGGATTACTCAGTAAATTCTCCCCACTCACATCACAAATGAAATCACCTGACAGCAAGGTTACTGAGATCAAACTTTCTCCTCTGCATCACCTTTCATGCCCACGTGTCCATCTGCCAAACCTGGAGCTGGCGTGAGCACCATCTGTGCTTAGCACAAGTGGGAACTGAGACTCCCAGGTTTTACAGAAGATTATTAAATTAACACAGGGACAGACCCTAGTCTGCCCAAGGAAAGAGCCACCAAAGTATTTCTTTCTTTATGCTTCCACAATCAATCATCATGCAGGGAACAAATCTTAAATTCTTTTTGTATAGTTTTTCCAATCCTTTTGTACAATTACTCCACTCATGTTCAGTTATGGAATAATTTAGTGTTTGTAGACCTTTGTTAACCTAATTTATTCACACCTATATTCCCACTGCTTTCACCTGTGATTATTTTGGTCCAATGCATCTTGCTGCTATTGCTGTTGGTTTATTGTCAGCTCATAGGCTTTTATATAGAAATTTTGTATAGCAATTGATTTGTCTTACCTCTTCTCTTCTTTTCATGCCCTATTTTTCAATTAATGCCTGTTCATTAGTGTTTTTTTCTCCATTAAAAATCCACAGGCTTTTTTTGTTGGTGACTTTTATTGACCTGCCATATAGAAAGCTCTGCTTTTTACATTTCAGCCAGGCCTGATTTTGTATTACTTCTGGCAGCAATAACTGAGCATGTGACACTGCCTTTGTGTGACTGATGGATGTCGTGTGACATAGGTACGAGGCAGAAGTGAAAGGGGAAGGAAACAGAAATATTGGTCCTCTCTGTTTAATACCTACACACAAGAGAGTCATAGAATGTAGCAGAAAGAGTGCACCTACCCACTATTATCTCTGGCAGAAGCTTAAGTACAGATCTGCCATTCATTTACCCCACTCCCACTCCTGTTTAATTGCAATCCTAGATTATGTGGAGCACACTTGCCTGAATAATATGTGGAGAACAAAAGCTAATGAAAGCTAGATGAGGAAAAACGGGTGTTGGGAAAAAATTGTATGGTGGGAATAAAACCATCTGTTTAGGAAAATTAAAAGAAATAAATGCCAAAATGGCTCAATTCCATAGTCAAATGGATATATGTTAACTAGACTTCAGCACTTGTTCAGACTTCTCATTGCAACAAATGTTAGGTAACTTGATGTATTTTTTTTTCTGACATTGACCTCTTGGACAGTTAAATGACAAGAATACTTCTTCTAGACAGCCACTGCGGCTAAACTGGTGCGGAGTAACTTTTTCAATGATGGTAATCTTACTTTGAATCCGACCTGTTAAATTTATTCAACACAAAATGTTAAAAACATATTTTGTGCAGAGAAAAAAAAAATCCATTGCTGGGTGGTGAAAGGAAAGAGGTCTAAAAGCTCTTCTGACAGGTCAGCAGATGGAGTGGGGACACTGCGAGCCAGGGCTGTGCTGCTTGCTCACACAGTAACTGAGAGGGACAGCTAAGTGATGGATGCCTTGGCTGAGCACCAAGATGAGCTGTTGTTCTCTCAGAAGATCAACAAAAGACCATCATGCATTCTCTGGCAGTGGAAGCTGCATGATCCAAATGCAGTTGAAGATGTTAATCAGAAAATGGAACAATAAACCAAAGTGCAGCAGTTCCTTTCACTCCTGCTGCCTCTGCAGCCTACAAGAGTTTTGCCACTGATTTCAAAGAGAGCAAAGCCAGGTAATTATAATGCTTGTGGCCTACAAAGCCCTCTACCTTGATGAACAAAGCTCCTCCTCAAAGGGAAGCACTTCAGGGACTTTTCAACAGTCTCCGTCTACAAAAGAATTTATTTTATAGCATTGGAACATTTTCTATTTAAAAAAAAGCAAACAAACAAACAAAAAATATGAAAAGGAAAAAGTCAAAAACAATAATTTCAAGGACCTGGAATGATTTTTTACTAGTTTTTGAAGCTTATTCACAGCAACAGCAGGGAAATTGCCTCTTTTAAATGATAGCATCATCTTATAAATAGCCCTGCAGTAAGAAAGTGAGGCAAAGATGAAAAAAGACTTCTTAACATTTTCTGTTTTAATTATTATTCTACAAAGGACCTTACTCAGAGAAACCTTTAAGTAGAAAAGATTCTTCAGGTTAAGAATAAGTCTTATCTTTGACTTGAACAGAAACGAAAGAGATTCCTAAAGTTAACTGTGATCTTAAGCACTACCTTAAATTAGGGGCTAAAGAGACACTGTCTCTGTTTAGAGATTTTTTTTCTGGTTCTGTTCCAAATTTACCAAAGATATATACAGGCACCTATGTTCCAGCAGATACATTAGGCATAACAGACATGGGGCATTCTAAAAGGCTTCAAAAAACTCAGGTCAATTTGGTAACATTGGTAAACCTGGCTTTACTAATGTGAGGATGTTTAGGAAAAATTTACTGAAAATAGGGGCAAAACAGTGCTATTGGAAGCACAGTGAAATCCTGTGCTTGCATTTTGTCAATCTCAGACAAAGGCAAAAGCCAGTCTTGAGATTGTAAATCCAAGAAAATCAGCAAATGTTTTTATTTAAATTTTACATCTACGTAGTCGATTTGAACATTTTCTCTCCCCGGGGACTACACAGGCTATAGCAATACGATATTCTCTGAACTTTCCTTGTTTGCCAAGTAAGAGGAGATGAGAGAGCAAAGACTGAATGGAGCTGGAGTAAAATTTAGAATAGATGACCTGGAGACACCTCCTTGGGTGGGTTCAGCACCTGAGAGTGCCATCACAGGGGTTTTAACGATGCAGCAATTTTCAACACAGGTGCAGCTCCATTTTCACAAGGGAGATGTATTACCCCAAGTAGGAAACGAAACCCTGCAAAAACCTAACATTCTTGTGGTGTACCTCTTATATTATCTACTCCTTTGTGTCCACCATCAAATAACAAGTTTGTATTTGTCCAACATCAAAAAGCTTTGAATATCCAGGTCTTTGAAAAAAATAAATTACTTCCCTGGGAACTTGTCTGGATAATTTACACACTTAGAACTGAGAAAACTGCCAGCCAGAGGGACCTCGCTGGAAGGCTGAATTTAGGACTGAATTTATAAAGGGACTCAAGTGAAGACAGCAGAGCAATTTCCAGGTTCAATGCCATATTGGATGTGGATACATCCAAAATCCTTCATTAGCTATAAAATATATGTCAGAATAAACTGTGCAAAACTACAGCCCTGGTAGAAAGGGATGAAGTGTGGGTAAGTGTTCGTAAATCAGATGTAGAAATGAAAATTAAAATTGTAAATTTTGACCTGGCAAATCATGGATTTACAAAAGCTATCAAAATACAGCCATCTCTTCTCATTGGGTTGGTTTAACTGTGTACCTTTAAAGGCAGGAAGAAATGATGCAAATGCAATTCTCGTTAGGGTTTACTTAAATTAATACAGTAACCTCTGTATCTACGTACTTATATTTGTAATTTACTACAAAATTCCTTAATTTCTCATTACTACAAGCATGAATGTGAAAATAAATATTAATATCCCAAAAAGAGTTTCAGACCAGATGTAATGGTTCCTGTGGAGCCATTAAGTTTCATCATTTCCATAAATTCAGTCTTCATGCAATGAACACTTTATGAAAGGGCATTTAATTGCCTGATAAGATATAGTGGCTCCTCTGCATCAATAATAAAGTCAATAATCTGCATTTTTTAAACCTCTCTAAATATCCACTCATGCAATAGGTTGTTGCAGTACTAGAGCTCTCCAGGCCCACTGAATCACTAATAAAAAATGTTTGAAGCCATTAAATATACATTTAACATGATAGAATTTTATGAGTCTATTGGAGGTCAATGCTGTAAAATTAAACCCCTAAAAATCCTCCTCAGAAAGTAATTTATGGCATAAAATATGTTTATTAAAAGTCCCTGACTACAGATTTATGTGATTTTATGTGAAGACTGCAATTGAATATGCTTGGGGACCAGTCCTGAGAACACTTTCCATGAAGTTCAGAGCTTATTACCCTACATAAGCCCTCCTGGAGTTAATTGAAATACTCCCAAGATTAAAGTTACTCATAGTCAAGAGTATTTGTAGCTTCATGCCCTTAAACTTGTTTCTACTGCTCTCCCTCTGATTCACTTTGTGATCTAGCAAGTCATTAGATTAGCAGGGCATATCTGAGAAAGGGAACCATTTAATGGGTAAAAGGTAAGATAAAATGTATGTTTGCAATGTACTGAGGTGCACAGCACTATTGGTGCTAATTGTTGCTATTTTTACAGCTCCAGTTTTATTAATCAACTATGACAGTGGAAGTGACCAATTAAAAAGAAAGAAAAATGTTCTCAGATCAAAAAGGATATTGAAATCTCTTTGCATCACACCTCAAAAAAAAAATTAAAATTCCTCCCATCCTATGCCCTAAACACCTCCTTAAGCTGGAAAAAAAAAAACCAAAAAACAAAAAAACAAAAAACAACCCACAAAACCAAACAGTCATGCAAGGTTATTTCTAAACTGTTTTCAGTGCAATGCAATATTTATGAAAAAGTATTGCATTTCTGCTGAAAATAGTTACAAAAATTTCTCCACCCCTCTATATATACTTGTAAAAAATGCCCCAAAAGTCCCTCCTTCTGTACCACTGGAGCAGTTGGTAATTACATCACAGGGCAAAGAGCAAAAGCCATTAATAGACTGCTTAGTACTGTTTAATAGTGGTGGAAAGGAAATGGATAATTTTTAAGTTAATTTAAGATGCAGCTTGGAGCATGTACTAAGGAACTGAAATATTGCCACCACCAGGGCATGGGAGAAAGTTGACCTCCCAGTAAATTAATGGAGAGTTTATCATCAGCTAGTTTTGTAAGCTGGTTAAGGGGGTGCAGTTTGGCAGCCAGGCAGGGAATGGCTCCACTTGGTCACGGGTGAACATCACTGAAAACATTTTCAGAAGGATAACCAACTCTCCTTGTGGAGGAGTCCAGATCTCCTAACATCCCTTGCACTTGTGGCTCAAGAAAACTCCTTAAAGGTGAAGTTTTGGGAAAGAAATAAATCTGGCTGGATCCCCCCACTGTAACAGCAGAGGATTTACACATCTCTGTAGGCTTCGGCTCATTCGAAAGTCAAATTCTTCTGTGATACAAGAATTTAAGTACTGAGGCCCATCTGCATGGCTTGCCAGAACATTAGCAGGATGATAAAGAGATTTTTGAGCTCATTTAAAGCATATACTTAAATATTTTACAAACTTACATATTTTTCTTGTATTTCTCTCTATCTGTCTTGAACCCTATCACTACGCTGCCAGACCTGCCAAAGAAAAACAAGACAAAAATGCAGCAAACTATCCGTACATCATACTTTAGTAGCAAGATTTTTACTACTGGAGAAAAGCAGCTGTGAATGTTGCTCATTCTGGACCCCTGACTATGTATTTATTTACTACATTTTTGGGGGGTTGCCAGTCACCAGGCAACAACAAAAACATCACACTCAGCAAGGTGAAGTTGAGCCAAGTCTTGGTTAGAACACGGAAACATGGTTTTGGTAACGTGCTGTTCTGACAAACATTTTGAAGTTTCCTCTCTAAATGAATATGGCTTTTCCCCACATGTAGCTTGCAAATAAGACATTTTGGAAGAATAATGCTGCAGACCCGAAGAGCAGGTTTTATTGTAATACAGACAAAAACCTTCCAATGAGGTGCTTGGCAGAGCTATGTTGAGTTCAGCTGATTCCCAGCACAGTCTCTGGACTCTCCTGTCCTGACAGCAGAGGTGGGATGTGGATTATCCCTGGAGGAGGTGCTGCCATCTCCCACCTGCACACAGTGACAGCAGCTCTTGGCCCTCCCCTGAGCCTCTTTGACACTGAATTTTATGGAAGGCCCATCTAATTAATGCCCCCACAAAATCTCCAGTCCTTTCTGTATTCATACCTTGTGCTTCCCCTCAAAGCCATGGGCAAAGTCTCGAGTGGATTCATCATAAAACATAACACATTACCACAAGCAAAAAAAGGGTTTTCAAAGGAATTTGTGCTGTCCCCTGACAAAGGATTTGGGAGACTGTAAGTCTTACCTTATTTATGTAACATACTGGGCAGGAGGAGTTGGGTTAACAGACAGGTCAGCGTGGGCATGTGCCATAATGAAATCTTCACCTTTAGGCAAAGACAAGAATGAAAGGGGGACATTGAGGGATTAAATTGCTCTAGTCACAAGCCAGCATCTATTAGGACAAGGAGTACAGATTTTACTACAACCAAAATATTTTTTAAGACACCATCATATTTTTCTTTAAAGTCAGATCTAAAATGGAAAATGAGATTGCCAGCAATGTAGGAGCAACTGCTTTGGTGTAAAGACATTGCTGTAGATGACAGCAGGGGTTACTTAGCTTACTTCGTTGCCAACATTTTCTTAGAGTTCTGCTTTGAGGGGTGAAGTTGTAGAGGAGAGGGATTTTCAGTTATTGCAGGTGGATCATGTGGTTGTCCAGCACATAGGATAAATGTGGATCTAGCTGCTATACCAAATATATATATATGTATATATACACTATATTATAGTGACTGTAGTCAACCCAGCCCTGTGCCCAGGCCTTGGACACCTGACAGATTTCTGACTGCACATCCAGAACAGAGAATGGCACTCCAGACCACTTGTTAAGGAGGCACTTACTTTAAAGCTGCTATAAATTTTCCCATAAACTCAGCTGTATCCCGTACATAGATCTCAGGAGATCCACGTGCAAGAAAGATTGCACTCTGTCACGTGAGCCTTGGAATGTGTTCAGTGCCAGATGTGATTGAGCTTTCTGGGAACTACATTTCCTGTTGTGACTAGGAGGAGAAAAACACAGTACCAGCGGCTGAAATTCCATCCCTTTCCCCCCCTCTAATCCCTGAATTATTGTCCAGAAGCGAGAAATCTTATAATAGGAAGGTAATAAATTTATATATTATATATCTGGCCTTACATTATACTACTTATATGTGAAATTTATTAATTCTTATATTAAAGCTACAAAGCTACATTTACACAAAGAAATCCAAGGCACAAAGCCCGTGAAACATGGTGAGAGGTTTTTTGTTTAACTTTTCTTTTTACTGTCCCAAACACCCTTTCTCTGGGTGCCTGAGGAACAAGTTGTCTTGCCCCCTGAATGGGTTATACCCTTGAGAAACTGAAAATGGGAGCAGGTAGCACCTTCTTTAGTATGATCATGTTGAAATTCAAAGAAATTCCTCTCAGAGAATGAAATCCCCCTTCAGGAAAACAAGTGATTTATGCCTGCATCAGTTAGGAGAAACTAAGAGCACCAAAAGCAACAGAAGAAGAAAAAACAACTCACAGCCTTGTGGGGTCTCTTGAAATTTCTGAACTTTCATGCATTTTTTGGTGGCAAAAAATTGTTTGTCTGTAAAAATAGGGCACAGGAAATGGCACAGTACAACACCGTTTGCCTGGCACTGTGCTCTTGCTCCCTGGGTAGGGCTCTTTTATACCTTTCTGGAGCTCTGTACTAATTTTATATACACACTGAGATACAAAGAAACTAAGAAATCTGTATTATGCTGCTGTCTCATATTTTGGAAATACTGGAACATGGATTTTTGTATTTTTTAAAATTCCATTTACTGCATCTAAAATTTTGCTGGAAGCAAAGCTAGGAATAAAGCAAATACCGGCCTTGATCCTTTTTTTTTTTTACAAACAAAATTTTTAATTTCCTTAACTTCAGGAAAGCTGTTACTTCTTTACATTGACATAAAAGGGAAGAGAACTACTATCACAATATTGGGCAGAATCTGTATTGACAACTAGCAAATAAAAGAACTCAGTAGTGCAGGACAATCATATCTTACAAAAATGAAGATAAGAATCACAGTAATTGGGAACGTGTTAAGATTTTGCTTTCTTTCACAGCCAGAATTTTGGAGCTCAGCGAAGCTGCTGATCAGCAGTGGTGGCATAGCAGTGAAAAAGTCAGCCTTATTATTTGGGATCTGAGCAAACCTCTGCTCTGCCCACAACTCCCCTGCTCCCTGGGAACAAAGACGTTGCTGCATCACAGCCTGCTCCGACAAAAATTACAATTTACATCCATTTACTATGCAGCGGTTGGTTGCAATTTTAGTTTTTCAAGAAGCAGAACTAGAACGGGAAACATTTTCAACGCAGAGTTTTGTCAGGAAATGCCTCTCACTAAACACAATATTTTGCCCAACATTTCTCTCTTTCTGTCTGAGATCCGCGTGTACCACCAGCTGAATTCCCGACAGGCTGCTGGAGAGCCCAGAACTTCCACAGTGAGCAATGCCGGGGAGGAGTTAAACACACTCTCACACGTTCTCTGAGATGGAGCTGACAGATTGAGGTCACCCAAACCACGGGGCCAACCTTCATGCCAGGGACACCAGCACAGAGGGCCAGGGACCTTTAGCCTTACAGCAGAGAAAGTTCAAAGATGCAGATTTAAACACATACAGAAGTAACTCAGAGTGTTTTTTATAACTTCTAAGAGCTTATAAATAAACACACATGACAATGCTTGTGTTACGGTGCACATTTACTGGGTTATTTATACAGGAAAATCCTAAGTAAACCACAGCAGAACTAAGAAACAGCAAAACAATCATATGTGTAAATAATGAAGTTGTAGTTTAGGCTTAGTAGAAAGGTGTCAAAATGTTATCCCCCTCTCCATCTCCCACAGAACATTTAGAGTTTGTGGGGTTTTTTTGACAACCAAGCAATTCTGCAAAATTTCAAATATTCCTTAAATGAAATCATTTTTCTGATATGAAAAAATGCCTTCCTGGGACCTACAGCTGAAAGGATGTCTGTTCTGTACAGCATCTTTTGGGAGTTCTAGGACACTCAGCAGGTGTTTTCCCAGGATCCTGAGACAGTAAAGATGAGTTGATAAAAATGAACGTTAACTCTGCTTTCTATTCTTCTTCTTTACAGCCATGAAAAAGACTTAAGCATCTTTTTTTTTTTTGTACCCTAAGAGGTGGGTTTTGTGGTTCTTTTAATTCTCTTCTACCAATTACTGTAGGAATATAAATATCAAAGCGAGCAAACCCCTCCTCAGCAGCAGTTTTTAGTGGGTGTCACTGCCTTAGCCCTGCACTGCAAGTCCCTGATTTTCCCCATGAGCTGATACACCAGGCAGCCCCAGACTGGCCTCTCCTTTAGATCTGCCCTTGCCTGAAGCCATCTCCGGCACCCATCCTTTGTGCTTTCTCCCTGTCAACAAACAAGCAACCAACTCTGAAGAAAACAAGTTTTCAGCCTGATTTCTGTCAGTGCTATCCAAGTGGTGCATCCCCAGTGCTGCTGCACCTGAATTCCGTGTGTGCATATCCCTGAACCAGCATGTCCCTGTGACAAGACAACACTCAGCTGTAAGCACAGGGTGCAGGTGAAAAGGATTTTGTGTGTTTTGCAGAATTCCTGGCCTGACTTTGAGTTCACACAGCCAGGATGTGGCACACTGTGTGGTCAGGGAGAGCTGACCAGCATAAGCCGCCAAAATGAGTATCAGGTTCTCAGGGAACCTAGCTGATAGAAACAGTGACAGAGATACATCTTCTGCATTTTAAAATGGTGTATCTCTTCATGGGTATCCTGCAGAATAAAGGATTTGGAGGTGTCTTTCTTGGGCATGTAGTGAAAGGACAAGGGGAAATTGCTTTAAACTGAAAGAGGGTAAATTTAGATTAGATATTAGGAGGCAATACTTCTCTGTGAGAGTAGTGAGGCCCTGGCAGAGGCTGCCCAGAGAAGCTGTGGCTGCCCCATCCCTGGAAGTGTCCAAGGCCAGCTTGGACAGGGCTTGGAGCAACCTGGGATAGAGGAAATGTGTCCCTGCCCATGGCAGGGGGTGGAATGAGGCGGTCTTGATTGATCCCATGATTGTTTGATCAATTTCTAATGTTTAAAGCTTAGATAGAGAGGTAAGGAACACAGAGATGATACCATAATTGTATCTCAGACTGCTGAGGATACTGAGGTTGTAAAGTACAACACAGGGCAGCTGGAATTGCCCCATTACTTCATCTGAGGAAATTCTAGAGCAAAGCATTTCCCTTGATCTCTTTATCAACGTGTGAAAATACAATCACACTGATACCTCTCTGTAGGAGTAATTTCAGCTGGTTTGAATCTATTTTTTCCTAATAAACCCCCCATGAATCATTTGAGAAACTGAGTTTTGGACCCCATAATTAATTCTGAATTATTCAAGAAATGTTCTGAAATCAACAGGAACAGTTTTCAGGTGATTAGAATGAAAATCTGTTAGATCAGTGAGACACTGAATATTCAACAATGACCCAAGTTCCATTTCAGCAATGTAGGAACACTAGCAGCCACAAGAAAATGAACCATAAAACTAGAATAATAAGAAAGTTTTAGGAACACTACCACTGGAAAAGGTTAACACGTGGTAAATTCTCCCTTGTAATTCACCAGACTACCTAATTTGAGAAGCTCAGATTATGAACGTACTGCTGCCTGCAATGAATGTTACGCTCAACTGAGAATATTTTTGCTCTGTAGTTGTATGAGACATTAGTGACTGTAATTGATTTGGCATTAGTCTTGCCCAGTTGACTTTGTTTAAGAGATTGCACTGAGTGTCATAAGTACTTGCAAGTACACATATAGGCTTCTTTAAAATGCTAACTTATGCTGGCTCAGCATGAGATAATAGCTGCATTCCTTTAATATATTGTTTTATTGAAATGATTTTCCTGTCTATATAATTCCCAAGTTTTCATGAAGAGGAGTTTAATATTCATTTTTCCAGTATCCTTAATTTTACTGAAACACGTTTAGATGTTCATTTATTGCTGAGAGTGACACAGAGATAGGACTCAGCAAGTCTTTCTCTAACATAAAGAGATTGGAAGTAGTCTTTAGAAGTAATGGTCAGTGAAGTGTGCAAAAACAAGTCTCTTGAAACTGGTAAAAAAGGTTAAGGATGAGATCTGTCTCTGTAGACAGGTCAATACGTGGGTAAGCCTGGATGTAATAGGTAATCCCTCACAAAAACATCTTTCACCTTTCTTGCAGTACAAGTTTTTGCTATGAAGGTGAGAAAAACCTGGAGCGGGAGCAAGAATCAGGGGAGCTGAAACAAAGCCCTCATGGCCAGATTCAAGAGGCACAGAGTGGCTGTGGTTCCAGCTTTTAGGGTACACCAGTGAATTCAGCTGCTTTTATAGCCACCTGCTTACTCAATGGACTAATAGCTTCCTAAAAATAAAACTAAAATTTCTCCAGGTTTTGATACTCTTTTTTTCATGGTATTGCAAGTTCTCATTTTTATTTTTAGGACCAAGGAAAAGATTAGAAGACCACCCACGTTTACTGCTGTACTTCTTGCCCTATTTAGATTTAAATCAGGAAATTAAAATAATGATTAAAAAATGCATGTCATGCCTAAAAAGCACAGAATATTATCAAGGGGCTACGGAGGCTGATACAATGGAGCAATGAGCGAAAAAAATATATCCTGAGAAGTCAAAACTGGCTCTGAATGAAGTTTTCAGAGCAAGGAGATAAGAACAATAAAGTCTCCTCCAGGTGTATAAAGTGGAGTGAAGCTGACAAGAGAAGACATTAGACCACGGCAGGATATTTGAAGGAAGTTAATAAAGAAGGAGGGTAATACAGCTGCAGAATTTAATGAGGTCCCTGTAGTGTTTGCAGGAGGATCTGGAGTTGGAAAGCAAGCAATAATCAGCACGTCTAAGTTTTTCAGAAAGTATTGTGCCTAAAGGCCATCAGGTTAATGTTCAGATTTAATGAAAAAAACATACATGCACACACCAGAGGGGTAAAGCACACATCAGATCTCTTCCCACTGACTTCAGTCCCTGCTCAGGGGGAGGGGAGCGAAGCTGTCTCAAATCTAAAAAACTCGATCAAACACTGCATGAGAAGATGAGATGAAAGAAAGTAAAAACTATGTCTCTTAATTGAATGTACACTTTGACTATTATTTTTTTTAAACAAGTTTCCTTGACTGATTTAAAAATACCCAACTTTTTTAGGAAGTTCTAGTATTTTGAAGAAAATTATTTGAAGTGTAAAGAAAAATAGACACTTATATTAATGAAGTTTTATGCTGTGTCCGGGCCTAACCTTCCAGGTTTCCCCTCAGAGAGATCAGCCTCAGGAAGAGGAACCCAAGAGTCCTGCAGGCTGTAACACCACAGATGGAACTGCAGCTCTCCAAAAGCCCTGGGACTTTCTCTCCAGGGCTACAAGAATTTTCAGGAGGTGGGAGGAGCTGGACAGGTGAGCTGGAAAAAGATTGCTTTCTCAGGCAGAGGTAAATTAAAGAGGCAGACTGCTGAAATATGTTTAGACTCACAAGAATTCCAAGGCTTTATCTGACAAAGTAAATGCCACCAGAATATTTCTGTCTAGCTTTAATAGGCAGTCCATTTCTTCATATCTTAATACTACTCAAATTACTGAGCCAACACCACACATTATGAATAAATATCTGGATTCAGAGTCCCTGAATTCAATGAACATTCATTGACAACTGTGGGGTTTAGATTATAAACCCTTAAGGCAACCTTGCCTATTTCAAATGACCTCTTATTATGCAGTTAAAAGCAACCAGAGATAAGACATTTTTGGAGCTGATAAAAAGCCTCCAGAGCAATGGTTCTCAAAATTAGAGTGGCAGCCTCAGGTTGGGGTGTGAAGAGTTTTTGCTGCAGAGTCACAACACACTCAACAAACTTAAGATCTCTTTGTACAGAAAATTACTTCTAGCTCTTCTGCTAACAAAGATAACCTTTTGAATGTAAATATTTGAAGCAGTCTGGTTTGCTTCATATAGAATTAGAGGGAATACCCAGTTCATTATGCTTTCTACAAGGATAGGGGTTTTCTTTCTATTCTGGTGTTTTAAATAGTAATAATAAAAATATTGCAAGTGTTAAATATAGGTACTAACCAAGCAATCAAAGTATTTCAGCTGTGTTCCTGTGGTTGACACAGCCCCAAAGTTTCTGACACAACTCAGAGCACAGATATGCTGTGAAGGATTACATGATGAGAATGGCTTGAATTTAGAGTTGGCTGAAGACAATTGACTTTAAGTTTCAAAATGCAGTATTTGATTAAGGAAGAAGAGGTTTAGATAGGGAAGACGAGATCCTGACACTGCTTTGAAGTTGTGACACAAAGGAGCACCAAGGCAGTCGCAGAGGTGTTTTCTAGGACACTGGGGATCACTGAAGATGGAAGGTTAAAAACCACAAACTACTTAATCCTTCACCAAGAGCAGGCCTGGGTTCATCGGTGAATATCCTGCTCCCAAGGATAAAATTTCACTACACATAGGAAGATATCCTTTTAGGTGATTGGTAATAAACTTCAAGGACTCAACTGCATAAGCCCTGATCAGTCTGTATAGCTACAACAAAAGAACTAGAATTCCAACTCAAAAGCTCTGGCCTTGTACAAAAGGTATCAGATGATCCAGCCCTTGTTTTCATCAAAAGCACAATCTGATGCTTAGTGAAGTTGAAAGATTACTCATCCACTGTTTTCACATTAGAGAATGAATATATATATATATTCTTTTTTTCAACATAAGACCTGAATTCTCAGTGCTGCAATGGAAACTCATACACAGAGTTTCAATGTTTTCAATGTTTTCAGAGGTTTAGACTTTCTGCTGTAGTTCAAAACACTTGTTTCTTAGAAGGTCATTGTTCCCTGGCTTGCAGGGGTCTCATTTACATAGAAATGGAATTGGCATTAAAAGGGAATAAAAGGTGAATTTTTGAGGAAAGGCCATTCTACAGGAGAAAAAAGAGAAAAACAAATGGCAAAACAAACAGACTAAATAAGTGTCCAAAGCACTGAGTAACACACTCAGATTTCAGCACTTCACATCAGTCAAGCATTTGGTCAAATATCACTGAACTAAGCTGTTGTCATAAAATATAGAAAGGAATTTAAGAGAAATTAGGGAGAGCTGTAAAGAAACAAGGAGAGTAAAGAGACAAACACTTCTGAGAAAAGGGAATGAACCTGATGAGCAAGTGGCCTTCCCCTGTTCTGTAGATTTTCCAGGACTAAAACTATTTAAGGAATAAAATTATTGCAAATCTGTCCCTACAGTTACTATAGTGATAATGAAAACCATTAAAATGAATATTTGATAAATGAATAAATGCATAAAAATGTAGAGAATAAATGAATGGTAAATGAATATAAATACTAAATGGCAAAAATTAAATGAATAATTCTCTTAAATGAATAAATCTGCTGTGCTTCAGTTTGTTAGTTCTCTATACAGATTAAATTCCTCTTAAATGTCATCTTGAAAGGAGTTTACATTGCACCACAAGGATCTGTATGCTGGGGGTTGCCAGGATAATGGAAAGTAAACATCTGAATGTGTGACATTGCTTGGTCTCTTTAGCACACACCAAAACTGACAATTTAGTTCGTAGTTACATTTTTCAGTCAGTGCAGCCACTGGCTGCTGCAGAGGCGGCAGGATCTTGATTTTTTTCCTGAGCTATTTATTTCTCTTATAGCAGCTTTGCCTTTCCCATACTGATATTTATTAAACACTGATATTCTTAGCATTGTACAAGGCCCAAATATCAGCATATTCAGCAGCACAGTCAAGGAGTCTAAGAGGAGGATGAGAGTTGAAGACAGGGATGTAGGAAGATGGTTTAACACAGCAGCAGGTCTTCAAAGAAAGAGAGAAAAGGAAGAATTAACAGAGCAAATACTGCATCTACAAGGGAAGAAATATCCCAGAGCTATATGGATTGCAGACAGAAGGAAAGGAATAAATACAGAGGGTTAGGGGAATAAGTGAAAGACGGAACACTTTGACTATTAAAAAAGAAACATTTGTCAGTGGTCAACATAATTAAACCAGAATTCCCTAATTCACAGTGTTGTTACTGAGAAGTTTCCTCTCTGGAAGGGCCAACCTCATGCAGCCCAGACCCTCAGCTACTCTGGAACTGGCAGCACCAAACTGCTACCTGATCTTTACTCTTGCATTGGCATCAAGATTTGTGCGCAAATGCCTCCTTCACTCTTTATTTAAATATTTCTAATGCAACATGCTGCTAAAACAGAAAGCAGAAGTTTGACTAGGGGCCTTGCAGAATCTACCAAGAGTAGCTTGATTTTTTGTTGTTCTGTAAAAGAAAAATGCAGCTCAACTCCACTGGGAGTTTTTTATCATTCTTAGCTGTGGAAAATTAAACTGTCCTTATGCTGTACAAGATGTTCCCCTTCTTCCACTCCCCCGCTGTTGAATTCTGAGTGTTCTGCAGAAGCACAGGCCCCAGTAATCGAGGAACATGACAGTCAATTCAAATGAAACCCCACAATATACATTAGTATATACCCCTGAACAGATTAAATAAAGAATTGCCTCGATTCCTTAGGTTCAAGCACCAAGTTCAGTCTATTTTCAAACCAAAATTCCACCTCTCTGTAAACCAAGCAACATAAATTCTGCTCCAGGGTCCCATAAATCTCGACATAAAACTGCATACCTGGAACCCTGCTAAAAAGGGTGAAACATCAGTCCTATTTTGAACTGTTGCTGGAAGTTTTAGTTCAATTCTCCTCTCATCCACTGGAGGAAATACAGTAAGGAAAGATACTCAAAAACCAGTCAAAATCATCATATGTTTCTGATTTACGCACACCCTGCTTTGGGATTAGCTCTGCTCAGCTGCTGTCAGTTGGCCAGTAAAGTAATTTTTTCTGAATTAGGTCTCACTGGGGAGTTAAGCTTGTCTTTTTGGTAGCTAAAACCTATGAACTTAGGTCAGTAACTTGTCTCATGAGGAGATCCTTTTTTTTTGGACTTGTGTTTCTCATTCCAGAATGTGTTTAGTGCTTCTTTAACCCAATTTTATGACCCAATAAAAGTCATTTGTCATTTGATAATTCCTTCCTATTGATACCTTGGGCTGTTTCTGTTCCTCACTTCTGAAATCAGTACATATTCTATACATTATAACACACAATTCCAAATACAAAACTCAACATAAAAGCAGGAGAGCAGTCTTATGACAGGTTTATATCTCCATTTTATGCTGTGAAAGGGTCAAGGCCTGCATCCTTGCATTTCTTAGACTTGATGTTTAAAAGAAAATTACTGGTCAAAAACACAAATATGTTAAATAAACCGGAACTATTAGGAGGCTCAAAATCCACTGAACATAATGTGCTTTTCCCTGTTACCCTTGTTTCCTTCTTCTGCCTCCTAAAATAGGATACAGCCAGTAAAAACTTGGTATGTGTTTCTCTCTCTCACAATTTATCTATACCTCTCTTGTCATGGTAAATTTACAGAAATAAACTTGCACTGCATTTCATACCTTTCAGAATGGCTATTAATCTTATCGCAGCAGTTTTATTTGATTGGTTACCTTGGCATTGAAGCAATAACTGGGAAAGGCATTTTAATAGTTTTAATTCTCTGCACTGCATTAGAACACACTTTTTTCCATTATCATTGCTATCATTCTATTGTTTGTCAATCCCAAACCTGTAGATGTGCCTCAAACAGTTCAACTCTGTTAAAAAAAGATGGATTAACAAAAAATTCTGAAATACGAAGTTCAGTGGGATTGCATTTACTCATTAAATGCCAAAGAGCCATTTTGTGCTCCTCATTCCCTTTTATAGCTATTGACTGAAACGTTGCATCAGTATCAATTATAGGGATTTGAAATGGTGAGAATGGTGGAGAAGCAAAGAATGAGATTTCACGATCACATCAAAGCCATAAATACTGTCATTCTTACTGTCTAATGTCCCTTAAGCTTCATTTAATGGCTAATTGATTGCTAAAAAATCTTTCAGGTTCATTTAATTCTCAAGAATGTGGCCTGGTTAGCACGTTGGCAGAGCCTTTTTTTTTTTTTTTTTTTAACAGCGAAGTTATACATTATGTGGCATGAATTATAAAGCAGTTGTCATGGAGATGTTGCTAAAGCAGGAGCCTATATGCTGTGTACTTTGAAAACTGCAAAGCCTGTGTATGTACAAGCACCTTCCCTGAACGTCTTGCAACTGGTGCTTGGGGCAGCACCTGGATGGTTCCTTGCACCAGTCCTGGGTACCTCCTGCTTCACAACTTCCTAGGCATAAAAATGGAAATTTTAGTGGTATTCAAAGCCTGCAACGAGGCACAGAACTGAAATGTATTGAATTGTTCTGAAGCTGATGTCTTATCAAAGAAATGTAACTTGACACAGAAATGAAATGGGTTGTCTTGCAAGCTTGGGATCTAGGTCTACTTTTGCTGCTTTGATATATCAATATTAATTAATTTAGCTACAAAGAAGCAGGAACAAAAAAAGCAATGTTAACGAACCAGTGCTTGCAATCTGGTGGCTCAAGATTTGCTTACCTCTGTAAGATTTTGGTAAGTAGGTTACAGAACTGTTTCCCTCTGTTTGCACAGCTGTGAAATGGGGACATTTATGCCTAATTATCTTTATAAACTGCTTTAGAGCTTTCAAGATTGAAAACACCATTTGGGTGTTAGAAAAAAAAAACAAAACACTTCTATCTCATAAGTTTTTCAAAAGTTTATTTTCACCCATCTCTCTTAAGAGTTGCACTTTATATGTTTACCATGTGTACAGTGATATCAATCTTAAGCAACTTTTATTCTCGAAGGATCACATTCCACCCCTGAGAATCAGTTTGACAATGTTTTTGCTTGCATGTTACCAAACAGCACAAGCTGGCATGTAGGCTTGTTCTGTAAGACAAGTAGCTCTGGAGGAAGGTTTGCAGTGCTACAGGAACTCGTAACAGATCTTGCTATCATTTGTGGTAGTGCCTGCAGAAGATTCTGGGTTTTCTGACAGGGAAAGCAAGATACAGCCTTACTTAAAATTGCTAAGTAGATTGCACATTAAGCATCGAGTTCACTCTTTCATATTTTCATAAATATGTAGAAAATCACGATGCCTTGCAAAATGAAACTTAAGAGACCAGTTCATGAAAAAATTATATGCTCCATTTACTCTGGCCTCCTATGTACTTTATTTTTTATTAACTCACTTATGCTTTTTTTATACAGGAGACCATGTCTCTAATCTGCACCCCAGAGGGGTGGGCAGCAGGATGGGGGGGAGTTAGCCAAAACAGGTATTTGCATTTCCAACACAGAAAGCACATTCAGAAATTCACCCCAAATCTGAAGAGAAATGAACCACACAGAGTTCTGTTGGCTTGTTGCTGTTCTGAATATCTTCTTTTAGTCTCTGTGAATGAAGAGGACACCTCCCCTCCCCCCGCCTCCCCAAACAG